>CM043022.1:88566925-88650056 GCA_023690525.1 Holotrichia oblita
TTTTCAGATCCTTTTTTTGATTGTTAGGAGTTCAATTGGAATGCTTAGGATTTTTGTTGCTCAACTTTTGGTATCTTTGAATTTTTAAGATTTTGATTGGTAAACGTTAGAATTTTTAGGATTTTAAATTTTAAGCTTTAATTTGGGTTTTGGCTTGTTAAATGCAATTTTTTTAAGGTTATCAAGTTGGTAGTGTATATGAATGAGTTAATATGAATAACTCATTTTTGATTCAAAATAGTGTTCTTGGATTTAGTCGGTGGGTTTAGGATCTGTTTTTGATTGTTAAGAGTTCAATTGGGATGCTTAAGATTTTGGTGAACTTTCGAATCTTTCTGTTCTGAGAATTTCGGTTAGAAATTTTAGGATTTTGTTTGGTTGGTTTAGTTCTAAAACGTAAGAATTTTTTTAAACTTCAAATTTTAAACTTTAATTTGAGTTTTGATTCGTTTAATGCGGATGTTTTAGGGTTACCTAGTTGGTAGTGTTAAATAAATGAAATAATATGAAGAATTGCTGTATTGAAAATGGTAGGTTTGGGTAGTCTCGTCATGTAGTTCTTGGAAGATATAACGATTTTGGTATTGGATTTGGTTGATCAGTTTTAGGATCCCTTTTTTGATTGTTAGAACTTCAATTGGTATGCTTAGGATTTTTGTTAGTCAACTTTTGCATCTTGAATTTTTAGGATTTTGATTGGTAAACGTTAGAATTTTTTTAGGATTTAAAATTTTAAGCTTCCATTTGGGTTTTGGCTTGTTAAATGCAGATTTTTTAAAGTTATCAAGTTGGTAGTGCTAAATGAATGAGTTAATAGGAATAACGATTGGGACGTTGACTCATTACTGGATTCAAAATAGTGTTCTGGTTTTTTTTTGTAATTTTCTTTACAAGTATAGCTATTCTAGAATTGGATTTGGTGGCCGGTTTTAGGATCTTTTTTGTTGGTAGGACTTGAAAATGGTAGGTTTGGGTAGTCTCGTCAAGTTCTTGGAAGATATAACCATTTTTGTATTGGATTTGGTTGGTTAGTTTTAGGATTATTTTTTTGATTGTTAGACTTCAATTGGGATACTTAGGATTTTTGTTGGTGGACTTTGGAATCGTTCTATTTTGAGAATTTCGGTTAGAAATATAATTCTATAATTTTAGGTTTTTATTTGATTAATTTAGTTTTAATTTGGATTTGGTTGGTCGGTGATTGTTAGGAGTTCAAATGGGAAAAGATTGGGATTTTGTTGCTCAACTTTGGCTGGAGTTTGATTGGTAAACGTTAGAATTTTTTAGGATTCTAAATTTTAAGCTTTCATTTGGGTTTTGGTCTAGTTGGTAGTGCTAATTAATGAATTTTGAGTTAATATGACAACGAATGGGACGTTGACTCATTACTGATTCAAAATAGTGCTCTGCTTGGATTTTTGTTGGTGGACTTTGGAATCTTTGTATTTTGAGAATTTTGGTTAGAAATTTTAGGATTTTCTTCGGTTGGTTTAGCTCTAAACGTTAACATTTTTTAAGACTTCAGATTTTGAATTTAAATTTGGGTTTTAGTTGATTCATTGCTGGATTCAAAAGTGTTTTGGATTTTTAGTAATTTTCTTTGAAGCTATAGCAATTCTGGAATTGGATTTGGTTGGTCAAATTTAGGATTATTTTTTAATGTTGAAACGTGGATGTTAAGGATTTAGGTTGGTAATTTTAGGATTTTGATCCGTCGGTCTAACATTAGACGTTAAAATTTGGCAAGACTTCAGATTTTAGAACTTCTATATTTCTAGTTTTGATTCGTTTAATGCAGATTTTTGAGGATTGCCTAGTTGATAGGTCTAAATAAACGAATTAAAATATAACAATATAAAGAATGAATGGGGCGCTAACTCGTTGATGGATCCAAAACAGTATTTTGTGTTCTTTCATAATTCTCTATACAGGTCTGGCCATTATCTGAGATTGGATTTGATTGGTCAGTTTAAAGATTGTTTTAGATTATTAAGAGTTCGATTAGGATATTAGATATTTGGTTGGATGACATTGGAATCTTTAGATTTTTAGATTTGGTTAAGTAAGATTAGAATTTTTTAAGACTTTAGATTTTAAACTTTATCTTGAGTTTTGATTCGTTTAATGCGGATTTTGATTGTTGGGAGCTTCTTTAGGACGCTTAGAATTTTTGTTAGGGAGTCATTAGGTTTTTAAAATTTCGTTTGAGAATTTTAGAACTAGTAATTGGTTAAGTTTGATCAGATTTGAAACTTTAATTTGGGTTTGGATTTGTTTTACGGATTTTTAATGGTTACTTGATTGGTAGTCCCAAATGAATGACATAACATGAAGAGTCATTGTCATTTTCTTTACAGATTATAAACTTCCTTCTTTTCATTTTGATTATTAAGGAGTTCAATTGGGATGCTTAGGATTTATGTTGGTCAACTTTGAAATCTTTGTATTTTAAAGATTTTATTTGGGAATTTTTGGATTTTGAACGTTTAAATTAGATCGGTAGCTTTAGCTCCAAACACCAGACATTTCCAAGGCTTCAGATTTAAAATTTTCATTTCGATTGTGGTTTGTTCAATGTGGATTTCTGAAGATTATCTAGTTTCAATCATATTCTAGTCGATTTTTCATGCTGATATAGTTGACTATATACAAAAATGTACACACTTCTTTAATACACAATATTCTGTATAAGATAAAACAGTGTTATTCACAAAACACACAAGGTGAAAGCTTATGTAATTAATATATTTCTTAGCCCACATATTTTTCTTGCATTTAAATCTAACCTTTGATGTAGAAATTAAATCATAAGCATTTCCTTTTTTAATACATCGTTTTTTATAAATACCCTGTAAATAGAGATTAGCACTAATACATATTATATAACTCGATTAAAATTCACGTCTATTAGATACGTATTAAAATTATTCTACCTGTATACAATCCTGTTTAATAGACGATAATATCGACTTCAATTGTTTAAAAGCAAAAGACGCTGGCACATTACAGTCCATTATTATCGGATTTATTACCAAATTAGGCGTATGAGGTAGAATTTTTTTGACGGTTTCGGCCGTCTTTTGAGCGTCCGGACTCAACCATTCACCTTGCTGCGTTTTCACTGCTCTCGTGCTATCTACGTGAGTGGCCACCAAAATAATTCGACCATATTCGGCTACAAACAATAAATGATAAACACGAATAAATTAATTATTTAATCTTTTGGTTATCTATGTACATGTAGGTAAATCAGCTGGTTGTCTAGCCATGACGAAATTCAACCAGAAGCATATCTGTTGGATTTGAACTGCTGGGCTATCTTCTAGATTAAAAAGGATAGCTGTTAAAGTATAAGGTGATGGCCAGAGGAAATGGTGGTAACTCGGGAAATAATTTTCTTGCCGGAAAATTCCAAACCGATACTCTCCGATATTAGAGACATCTATCTGTAAGATAGATGAATTATTTTAAGCGTACGTTTTAAATTGGGGATACCCAACATTTTGCATGTGAATCCCGTTAGTGCTTTGATAATTTCCAGTCGATTCGAACGTTAACGAGTTCTGCCTTGATGTGACGTCCATTTCGATTTGGGTGTTATTAGGAGATGATGGTCTCGCTTAAAATGATACCAATTCACACGATAATTTTTGGACGTAGATTTTGACTTACATTTATTACTTTGGAGCGAACTAGATCTTCTGAAAAACGAGCTGAATAATCCGGCATTGAGTGATTTTACCAGGGCTGTTTTGCCAACACCGCAATGTCCTAGTAATCTTAAAGATATCCTTAAAGCCGGTTTTGACGTTGGCACCAACTGTCTAGCGTAGATATCTCTTTGGCCTGTCACCCTAAGACGATCGAGTAAATCGGCTATATCATTGTAGCCGTATTTTAATGCTGTTATGTCAGCTCTGATGTTGTCCGTGTTTTTCACGTCGATGTTGCAACCGGCTGTACAAAGACATCTAAAAAATTTTAGATTGATATGAACAAAAGAAGTGTCAGCGAGTATTTTCGCCGTAATATTTATTTTCTAGAAGGGAAATAAGACTAATTATTATTAGTGATGTTTTTGACTAAAATGATTTAATCGTCACTAAATTTAATATGATGATAATCTATTAAAACGCCTATTGCACTAATACCTGACTATATGAATGTGTCCGTTTTTGGTAGCCAAATGTAAAGGGTATAGACCTTTCGCTGTGGGTACTTCTACACTACAACCCAGGGCACATAATGTCTGTACTACATCTAATAAACCTAACGCGCAAGCTATATGAATTGGGTAATCACCATGCTAAAAAGACACATCAATTTATCTATTATAGAGAAAGAGAAAATGAACTAAACTAACAAGAAATTACAAGTAAAGTAGGTACATTTAAAATAATTCTGTTCTTCTAATCTTTTACAACATTGTATCGTTAACGTCTTATTAAAGTTACTAATTTCGCTATTTCATTCGAAATATCATGCTACTACGTATTAAAATTTTATTCTAAACAAATATAAATAAGATAATCGTCTAAATAGATTTTGTATCTTACGGAATCCCTTGTATCGAAATCGGCCCCACATTGTAATAAGAGCAAGGCTATAGCGCTGTGCTTCTTCCTCAATGCAATATGCAAGGCTGTATCTGGTCCTATATCGAGGTCAACCCCGCTGTCGATCAAATATCTGGAAAAAATCATGTTTTTGGGGCAAAAATCATAAATTGAGTCATGGGTGATTTTGAGTCATTTCGCTCAATTAAATAATTTGAGTCGTTCAAATCATTCTAAGTCATATTTCTAGCTATTTTTTTGTGATTTTTACAATTTGAGTCATAATGAGTCATATTGACGATATCTGCAATTTTTGTAAAATAATAGATATAGATTTCGTAATACTTGTTGTTTTGAGCAATATTATCCTTATTTTTAAGATTCAATGAGAATTATGGCTCATATTTAGTACGGTTTCAATATTGTTTTTATTCTTTTGGGCTGCCTAAGATTGTAGATTGCATAATACATAGATAAATCACTTGAAATTATATAGTTTTATTTCGCTCCATCTTTTCTCCCTCTCGTTTTCGAGACATCACGATAATTATGGCTCATATTTGATATCATTTTAGTGTTAGTATCTATTGGTTTTATTATTTTTTTGGTTACTTAAGATTATATTGATTGTTTTTACTTCAATGGTATATTAATATTTTGAGTCATTTTATTTATTTGAGCCATTCAAGCCATATTTATCGTTTATTTTTACGACTTTAAACTGCGATAATCTCGTTACACCTATAAATTAAATATCTGATCCTCTTATTAAGAATTATGGCTCATATTTGGTATCATTTTAGTGTTAGTATCTATTGGTTTTATTCTTTTTTTTGGTTACTTAAGATTATATTGATTGTTTTTACTTCAATGGTATATTAATATTTTGAGTCATTTTATTTATTTGAGCCATTCAAGCCATATTTATCGTTTATTTTTACGACTTTAAACTGCGATAATCTCGTTACACCTATAAATTAAATATCTGATCCTCTTATTAAGAATTATGGCTCATATTTGGTATCATTTTAGTGTTAGTATCTATTGGTTTTATTATTTTTTTTGGTTACTTAAGATTATATTCATTATTTTTACTTCAATGTTATATTAATATTTTGAGTCATTTTATTTATTTGAGCCATTCAAGCCATATTTATCGTTTATTTTTACGACTTTAAACTGCGATAATCTCGTTACACCTATAAATTAAATATCTGATCCTCTTATTAAGAATTATGGCTCATATTTGGTATCATTTTAGTGTTAGTATCTATTGGTTTTATTATTTTTTTTGGTTACTTAAGATTATATTCATTATTTTTACTTCAATGTTATATTAATATTTTGAGTCATTTTATTTATTTGAGCCATTCAAGCCATATTTATCGTTTATTTTTACGACTTTAAACTGCGATATTCTCGTTACACCTATAAATTAAATATCTGATCCTCTTATTCAGAATTATGGTTCATATTTGATATCATTTTAGTGATTAGTATCTCTCGTTTTTATTTTTTTTTGGGTTACTTAAGATTGTATTAATCGTTTTTACTCCAATCTTATATTAATATTTTGAGCCATTTTATTTTTTTGAGCCATTCAAGCCATATTTATCGTTTATTTTTACGACTTTAAACTGCGTTACTCTCGTTACACCTAAATTAAATATCTGGTCCTTTTACTAGTAGGTACCTATTTGATATAGTTTTGAGTCATGAAAGAATTATGACTCATATTAGATATCATTTTAGTGATTAGTATCTCTTGTTTTTATTATTTTGGGTTACTTAAGATTGTATTAATTGTTTTTACTCCAATCTCATATTAATATTTTGAGTCATTTTATTTATTTGAGCCATTGAAGCCATATTTATCGGCTATTTTTACGACTTTAAACTGGTTTACTCCCGTTACACCTAAATTAAATATCTGTGGTCCTCTTATCAGTAATTGATAGTTTTGAGTCATGAATATTATATCGTTTCAAACCGATAATTAGACAAAATTTATCAGAATAAAATCGAAAAAGGGTTTAACCGGAATTATTTGAACAGTTTTTAATTAATTTAATTTAAACATTTACCAACACTTTGAGTCGTTTCGCTTAGTATGAGTCATTATAATTATTTTATACCAATATATTCATCATTGCGAATCATTTTAATTTGTTTAGAAAATTTGAGTCATTTGAGCCATTTTGACAAGATTTTAGTAACATTTAACTTGGAATTTAGCTGACCTTGACAATTTTATTCAATATTACTTAGCTTAAATAAAATAATGAAAAAAAAAACTACCAAATTAATTCTAACAAAAGGGGATCGATAAAATGATATAAGAGAATGACCTCCCACAAGTGTAGAATTTAAAACGTACATAGAAAAAAAGAACAACTGATCTAGCCTACATTCTACATTTAAATGTTCTACCTTGTTTGTTCGATAGAGCCTCTTCTAGCGGCTAATTGTAGGGCAGTAAACGCGATCGTTTCTGTCGGGCTGTACGACGAATCCCTGCTAAGGCAAGCACACATTTTCACTTCATTTTCCGACGATGTTCACGTGAATTTTGCGTCCTCTATATCATCCCAGCCTCATAAATACTCTCGGATAGGCCGTGTCCTTTCAGGAAAAACACGTACGCGATAAAAAAGCGTTTTGTCAGGGTCAAAGGTTGAGAACATCCCCAATTCTAGCCGGGAAAAACAGCTGTTCCGTTGGAAAATCAATATATGGAAAGTGTACCTACGTGTGCACGAATAAAATCTAGCGTGGAAAAAAAGGAGTTGTCGACTTACCTATCTAGAATTTAAATAGTTTTTATTTTGTACTTATTTTTGTGTAAATTTTTTCTGTGTTGACGAGCTTTTTAAAGTAGAAAAGTATATTTCATATTTAAAAAAATTAGAATTATTTAAACATCCCGCTTAATTTATTTTGCCATCTAGTGAGTAAATCTTATACTGACAGAAACAACCTAACCCAACTTTTTTGAGTTTATTTTATTGTAATTATAATTATAAACAAAAATGGATCCAGATTTTCCAGAAATCGATGTTATGGGTGAATATCGCGCCATACACAATAAATATTTAAAAAAGTATTTAAAAAAATTATAACCCTCAATTCTACCGTATTACTAGCGTTGTTTTAGGCGTTTTTTTCGTAAACCTAACATTCCAGCAGCTCGCGAGGCTTACAGATCTTTAGCTTATCATTGCCAGCGTGAAGAGCTACCAGAACATGCAGCAATGTGTTGGACAGCTACAGCGAAATGTGAAAAAGATATGGGGAATGCTATCGGGGAAAGAGCTTGTCATATTCGTGCTGCTAAACAATATATTTCCGAGGAAATTCAGGATTATAATCAAGGGTTTTTTAGTCCGTTTAAGGAAAATTTGCACGTAAATTGTATTTATTATCAAATTACGTGCAATATCTCCTTTTTGTTGCTTTTAGAATGCGTTACAATCGTATAATCAAGCTTTAAATACGTGTGCTGCTGATTCACCGATGCGAATATCGTTAAATTTAACAATGGCTTCGACTGTAAACGATGTCGGGGTGAAAGAGTTGCAATCCGGTTATATACAAAATGCTGTCGATGCTATTAAAGATAATTGTCAAACGAAATTAGATTGTTTATCGATGAAAGCGGCTAATTGTTTAGATAATGGTAATTCGTTATTTTATTATAGTATACGATAGGTGGAAATATCAATTTTCGATGTTATAGGTGATCTCGAATCAGCTTTAGAAACGTATACTGAAATCGCGGATGTTGTCGAGAGTCTTCCGAGAGATTACGTTAAATCGCAGCTTTTATTAAATAGTGAGATAACTAGGGTGCTCATATTGATGTTATTGAAACCGTCACCAGATTTACTTGATCCGAAACTAGCACAACTACTTGATCGGTATACTTGGGGTAATCATAAAGACGATCATATTAAAGGTATTTAATCAGTTACGGAGTTTTATGAGTTTTCTAACTTATGATATTTTTATTGTAGAGATTGATATGTCGACAAATTTATTTATATTAATGCAATCGTTAGTGTTAGCGTGTCAATCGTCGGATCCCTATACAGATTTAGCAGAAATCGAATACGATTTCTGGAAATATTTCGATATCCAACAGAAAGATCTGCTGCGCACTCTTGTAAAAGCTTATAGTAAATAAGATTATTAATTTGTCTTTTAAAGAAATAAATATGTTAGCGAAAAATTTTAATTATTTTTATTCCGTTACGAATATATACAAAAAAAAAATTTAAGTATCGTTTGACCAATTTTCCATCGTTCTATGAAGTTTTAATCCACGATATTGCCTCATTTGTCCTTTATTACTAATTTGATTAGAAACGTTAAACATGTACTCGGGTATTTTCCGTGGTGTGAAGAAATCATTTAAATTCGGTTCTTTATCTTTTAACGGAAGGGGTTTCCGGCTTGTAATCATCGGTTGGGATTGCATTTTAACACATAGCGGTATTAGATCTTTATATATTGGTTGTTCGTATGGAAAATTAACTTGTTTTGTTACCTACAATTAAAATCCGCAATTAATAGGATAATATCGGATTTAAATGTATGTCTAAAATACTTTTTCTCCTATTATTAAATGTTGGTTTTTATCAATATCTGGGGTGCTTTTAATTCGAGTCGTTTTCATTTTTTCAACGGCTTTCATTTTCTGCGTAATTTGTTCTGACGAATGTGATCGTGGTCCATCAAATTTGCTTTCTATTACTTTATTAGTATCCGGGATTTTTTTAGAATGTGCTATAGATTTTTGTGGGTTTTTATTACTTTTTATGTTTGTTTCGGATACTTGTACTTCGGGTAGAATTTGTTCTGTATTGCGAACTAAAATTTTCCTGTGCGATGTCTTATCTTTAGGGTTCATATTTTAAATTCTTCTTTTATTCTAAATTAAACCTAAAATTATATCTATATAAGTGAATAAATATACAAAACTTAAATAAAATGAAAAATTAAACGTCCTGTTATAAATGACAGGTTAGGTTTTTAAAAAAAGTTAGGTTAAGTTGACACATCTCCTTGCGGTCAATCTAAGAACTAAATTAAATTATGTATACCGTGTAATTGGAAATGAATGCCAACAATATTTTATTTTATATTTATAACTGGGAAGACCGTAAAAATGATCGGATGAAGCCAATAATTTTTTTTCAAGTAGATATAGTCAAAAGAACCGTAAGTTTTAATTTTCAGGTGAAAAAAACATTCTGAATGAACGCCAGGTACAAAATAACCGGTTTGCATGTAATAAGTTAAATTTTATTAATAAATAAAGTTTTATTACGAGAAAAATTAAAGAAAAAAACTTAAAATACATATTATTTTCGCTGGTGATAGTCTCAGAACCAATTTTTATCGATCTGACCGCATAAATGCAGGTCGCATTTGGAACAAACGACTTGGGTGTCAGATTTCTTGGAATGTTTGCACCTCTTTATTTACTCAAACAGGAAAATGATCGACACCATCGAACCGAACATCAGCAACTTGATAAACAGCTCTTTTTCCAACACCTGATATACTAGGCTGTGGTGATACAGGCGATGAAAAGGAGGGGAAATTTTTGCACATACAAACAGGCAAAACTGTCTTAGACATATTTCACTATTTGGAAGCGAAAAAATTTATAATGCAGCAGTTGAGTCCGAATATCAAAGACCGTCTAAAGACGGTCTTGCCGGTTAGAGGGTTAATTTTAAGATTAATTAAAAACAAAAACACGAAAAATTATATTAACATTAAACTTTATTATTTACAAATTCACATAACAATTATATAATAATATATATATGAAATAATGCAATAAAAAAAAATCGGAAAAATTGAAAATGGAAACAATAGGTCTAAATATACTGCCAAATTTTAGTTTGATATATTATTTATTATCACTAAAATACCACGTCTATCGTAACATCACAATTGTATGAATTCTATTTTGTTTTAAAAAGTTTCCTCTTTGCTCACATTCAAAAGAAAAAATAGAGACAACTAAAATAAATTATAAAATTACAGTTCATCATTTTCAATACTTCGATTCTTTTTGTTTTTTCACGGCCTGAATGCATTTCGCCATTGTTGGCGAAGCTCTGCTGATAGTATCGGTCATGAAGAAATCTTCTAATTCAAGTTGGTTGAGGCAAAACGCTGTCTTATCCATTTTTGCGTTCGATTTCTATAATAAAATAAGTTATATAAAAACAAATCTAATATACATTCAAAAGATAAACATTACCTTAGCTAATTCTAATGCTTGCTTGAAATAATTTGCATCTTCCGAATAACCATACCTCGTTAAATGAGGTGCGACATCCTCTAATCTATCTCTAACTTCATCTAGAGTATCGTAAGGTAATTTTGCGCCGACAAATTCAGAAAGTGCACGGATGATCTTCCAATCCTCCCTAGCTTGTCCGGGAGGTGAAACAGCCACTAAAGTTTGTTGCGCTCTTCCTTCGGTATTAACATAAGTGGCTTGTTTTTCAGTATAAGCTGCCCCTGGAAAAACAGCATCAGCGATGCATGCACCGTAATCACCATGGTGGCCTTGATAAATTATGAAACAATCTTTAGGAATATCCGATTTCTCCAACACCTTTTCATCGGCACCCAATAAGAATAGGACTTTCAAATTCTTCATTTCCCTAACTTTCGCTGCTCCAGGGGCATAACCGATATCTAAAGCTGCGACTTGACTGGCTACTTTTTGCAGGACGTTTATGACTTTCCAGCCAGGTTCTGCAGAAGTTGTACTGGCTAGGGATTGTGCCGCAGCTAAAATTGCACCACCATCTTCTCGTTCGAGTGTTTCAGAGCCGACTATAATGATGGGTCTTTTGGCTTTTTTCAACTGTTTCGCAAACGGATGTTTTCCGCTAGCTAGATCTTGGAGAACTTCAGGATCTGTACCAATATGTTGGTATTCGTAACGTAAATCGATTTCAGGTCCAATAACAGCGATCTAGAATAAAAAAAAAAATTGAGAAAATTATATTTCAAAAAAATATGTAATACCTCAGATTCGTTATGAATATATCCTTTCCTTATTCTTGCATTTAAGATGGGTGCTTGAATCTAGGATTCGTACCGATTAATAAAACCAAATCAGCTTCCTCTACTTTAGCTATTCCATTATTAAGTAAATAGTTGGATCTCAAATCAGTACCGGATCCGTTCATTGGAAAAGTGTATTCCGTACATAATGCTTCCGATCCCAATTTATTCAAGAGATCTTTTAAAGCGACTAGCGCTTCAGCGTCAGCGAAACCCCCAGCAATCGCTGCGATATTTGAACCTACAGACAAATTTGATTGAATACTTTAATAAAATGAAGTAAAACTAGATTTACCAGCATTTTTGATGACTTTAGCGGTTGTTAATAGGGCAGCTTCCCAATCGACCGGCCTGAGTTCGCAATCGGAATTTCTTAACATCGGTGCAACTAATCTCTGCCTTTTAAACCATCATACGAGAATCTAGATTTGTCGGAAATCCTAAAATTTTATTTTTTAATTATTAATCATCATGTATTTATACGTCAAACAAATGAGTACCATTCCTCGTTTATCTCTTCGTTAACTCTAGGTAATATCCTCATTACTTCATTAGTTCTAGTTGAAACTACGATATTTGAGCCTAGAGCATCTAATACATCTATTGAATCGATTTTACGTATTTCCCACGGTCGGGCGGTAAAACTGTAAGGTTTGCTTGTTAAAGCTCCGACTGGACATAAGTCGATAACATTTCCGGATAATTCTGACATGAAGAATTTTTCTACGTAGGTGCCGATTTGCATATCGGTGCCTCTTCCAGTTGTACCTTTAAAGAAATGTTTTAATCGTGAAAATTAATAAATCGAGATAAACTTACCTAGATCATCAATGCCAGCTACTTCCGAGGCAAATCTTATACATCGTGTACAATGAATACATCTCGTCATTATCGTTTTAATCAACGGTCCGATGTCTTTATCTTCAACAGCCCGCTTTCCCTCAAAATCAATATCTGTAAATCTTGATCTGTCTGATCCGAAAGCCATCGATTGATCTTGTAAATCGCATTCGCCACCTTGATCGCAAATCGGACAATCTAACGGGTGATTAACTAATAAAAATTCCATTACGCCTTCGCGTGCTTTCCTTGTTAAAGGAGAATTAGTCTTAACTCTCCAACCTTCAATCAAAAATACGTGATTTATTTAAATTTTGATTGATATTCTACAAAAATACCTTTCATAACTGGCATAGCGCAAGCTGCGACAGGTTTCGGTGATTTCTCCACCTCGACGAGGCACATTCTACAATTACCAGCGACAGCTAAACGTTCGTGGTAGCAAAATCTTGGAATTTCCACACCAACTAAAGCTGCGGCTTGCAATACCGTAGTGCCAGGTTCAACCATAACCTTTTGATCATCGATATAAACTTCAATCTTTTGCGGTTGATTACCAGCTTCTCTGGTGATTACCGACAAGTGTTTAGGACTGATTTTGGCCCTCGAGAGGGCCCTCGTTAGCGTTAATCGCAACATTGCTGGAATAATATTAAAAATATGACAACTTGTTTATTATGTAATATGGAATAAGATGGTAAACGGTTAAGTTTGGGGGTAATATCTGGTGCAAGGGTCGAAAAGTGGGATTATAGAATGTATTTTGAGGTAAAATAGTGTTGTATATTAGTAAAAATTAGTCTACCTTATTTGAAAAACGATTTACGCAAGAAATGTCAAGAACTTAGAGACATGTCAGCCATGACAGCACCATGACAAGTTTACCCGATTTTAAAATCGATATTCTTAATTCTATGAAGTTGGTAAATAAATTTAGATTTTAAATAATTTTTTAGGACATTTTAATATCGCGATTACATTTAATTATAATTTATAGAGAATATAAAATTTTTAATAATATGCACATCTCTAATTATAAAGATCAACTTTGTTATAGAAATCTGTAAAATTACCGTGAAGTTAGCGCTGAGTTAGTTACACTATAATTTGATAGATGGTACTGGAGTCGATCGCAAATTTTTATGTCAATTTTCAAAAGAAATGATTGTAATGATTTGTGCGTCGAAATTGTGTTTTAATGTTGTGATTAAAACGTTGTATGTGAAACAGCGGTTGTGTTAAGGTAAATAAAGCATGTTTGTCGTTATATTTAATGTATTTCTTAACAAAAGAATGATTAAATTTTATTATTTTGATTGGATGGGGTAAATTATTGTTGTAGCTCCTCATTTATTCTCTTTTAATTTAGTAATACCTAAGTCAAAATTTTGTTTTTTTTTATAGTAATAATTATGATCAATATAAATTTGTTTTTTTTTCTTTGATAGATGAGGAATCTTGTGGCGCATGTCACTTACAGAAAAATCTTTATTACGGTCCTGCGACGGACTAAACACGCATGCCCAATCGATCAGTAAGAAATGTCAAAGTGATATGTTTTGAAGAGAAATAAACCGATTTTTGAGAAGAACAACATCGTAACTGGTAAGTATTCTATTAAATATTGCATCCTAAATATGTCTAGAATGTTGTCGCGTGAAATTAACGAAGATCACAGCTTAAAACGCGCGAAATTCGTTCTTATCTAATAAGATTATTTACCAATCAGTACCGTACAAAATGCATTTTTAAAAATCGAAGTGATCATATGTTCGAATTTTTATTGTTCTCGACGATTGTTTTCACGGCCGATGCGATTGTAAATATTAATTCGATTATCGCCAGTTTTTTTTTTGATAATTAAATTTTATATATTCGAATTTAAAAACATGATAGGTCTATGTACTTGTGCAAGGTTGTAGGTCATGCCCATTGATTTTACATCGCCTTCACTTGTTCATATTGTGGCGCCAGTCGTATGGATGACTCATACATTTCCCTAGACGACTAATAGAGCTTGTAAGGGGTGGGAGTTTAAGAGGTAAAAATTGTTGCTGGGATTATTATTTTTGTTTTTTATTTTATCAGGAGATAATTTAAGATATTCGTTAATAGGGTTTTGATTTATATCCCCATATATTATAGAGGAGAGAATTATTTCGATTAAACCAGGACGTCATTGATTTTTTTCCCCATTTATAATTAGTTATTAAATAATCTATGTGATTTGCCTTGAAACCTGGCTGGAAATATTTGAATTCGAATTTCAAGTATTTATATGGTGTCTTCAATTATGTTTCCCTTTATTAAGGGAGAGTACCATTTTAGTATAATTTATCTAGGTAATCGAATGTAATATCGACTGAAATTGAGGCCATATGGAAATCTGAAAGCTCCTGCATGTTAAAACTTTCAAGGGAAATCAATCTAGTATCATGTTATTAGGTACCTTTTTTTTCCTGTTATGAAGCGTTTAAAAAATGTAAAAATTAAATCAATAGGTTTGGAAAATCCTGGAAAACACCCCCACACATTGTTCGTAGAATCGTCTAATCTATATATTTTGCAGTTTCCCTCGAATTTCATTCGATATTCGAGCTGTACTTCGATTACGTCCCGAACAAACGAACACTTTCCAATTTTCAATCCAATTAATCTTAATTAATCAGAGCTTCACCGTTGGAAATTGAATAGGCAATGTTGGATCGTTACCGTGGCTACAAGTTCATTATTTGCCTTAAGGAAAAGTATTTAACGAGGTTGTTTTCAATGGAAAAAACGACACCTTTTTCAGATTAAAATTAAGTCTATGGTTTTTATCGTTATCTATTCAAAATTAATTTTATAGTGCATATAATGTAGATGTAATTTCTGGAATTAAAGCTTGTTATCTGGGACATTTTTGTCCCACGTGAATATGCGGAATAACACTAGTAAATGTTGTTGCATTGAATAACTGTCTTCATCGAGCGGATGCATTGGCTTTCCTTTTTCTTTGATTCTTTGCGTTTTGACGATATCTCTTCTTCTTCCTCAAAAGAATTTTCCGGTTCCCGTGCGAGAGAGAATTGAAAATTAATTAAATTTTTTGTTCTTGTAGCATTGACTAAAAGCTGCAGGATCTTGTATCGAAGCTAGGAACTTAATCACTTCAACATTATGAACATAGCTGTAGTGTCCACTATTAGGGAAATCGGAGATTGCTTAGATGGGCGCAGATCTGGCACCTTTCTCCAGGAGGTGGTGGAAGCATTTTGTAAAAATTTTGGTTATTAAATCCAAACTGATCCCAACCCCCTTCCCTTTCCTCTCATTAGTTGCTCATTCATATTCTTTGGTGGAAATATAACTAAAACTGGTACATAATGTTTAGAAGAACTCATGTTTGTAATCACTGTCATTATCGCTTCTCTGTCTTCTCTCTCCCTCTCTCTGCGGTTGTAAGGGCTGCGATTTGGCTCCTTCCAATTTCGTACGAAATTTTATTTTGTCGAATTGGTAGAGATAGAGTGATCAACGTATATTGGAATACCATTCGCTGTAGGTCTCTCTCTATAAATTAGACCCATAAAACTTAGATTCCGTTTAAAGTATAAAAGCAAGTAACTCCTGATCTTCTAGGCATTCTTCCTAATTTAACACTCACTAATCTAAAAGGAGACACAGGTCGTCGTTTTCCTATTTTTTTATTTTTGTCGGTGGAAATCCTTTATGGACATCATGTGGTTAGGTCTGTCGCAACATGATAGTGTGGGACTCCCAGTCGGTGTGTGCAGAACTGGTTTACCCACTAAAACCACCTTTGTGTCTCCCGATGCCTTCATGGAACCATTTGTTCGATATCTCCGTCATGGAGGCACCGAGTATTCCTGAGTTTTGATTCCGATCAGTTTTGTTCCATTCTTAGTTTAAGCTCTTTTGTTGTCATTATCTTTCTTCTTCGAGTCGATGGCCGTAGTGGTTAGGCGGCTGACTATTGTTGTGAGAGGACGATAGGCGCCGGGGTTCAATTCTCTGGAGGGACGGTGACATTTTTTCGGAGAGTTTAATCCCGGATCGACTTGCCATTCGCTGTTGGGAGCAAAGTGATTAACAGTGCGGCATCATAAAAGGCGATATGATGCTGTCACAAAGCCAATTGAACACAACATACACACACAAAAACTACACCGCGAGAGTTACAGTGATAGCCAGACAAGCGATACAGTTTACGGAGTCACTGCAACTAAGCACCCACCACACAAAAAAAATCATGTCGTGCATGGCTGACCACTTTTCTTTGAATTTTATCACAGTGGGAATCATATTTCTCATATTTATGCTAGCTTGTGTCTCTCTTGGACTTCTTTCTCCGACTCCACCGGTCAGGAAAATTGTGTCTTTGTATCCCAGTTGTCGTCACTCCACCGGTCAAAACCTGGTCAGGTAAAGTCCAGGTTTCTGTGTTCACATCTAGTCCACGCATTCAGGTCCGGTATTACCATTGTATGGTACGCAATGGTACCGGTGTACCATTGCGTCTTTTCAGTATTGCTGGTCCATTTCTCCTGCCATTGTAAAGTCTTTTGCTTCTTTCGACCTCTGGCCATCGTAGATGCGCTTTTTTTCATGAGCTAATGGGTCCACAGGCGAAGTTGCTGTAATGACATGTAGGGCCAGGTTTGAAACCGCTCTGAACGCTGATGCTAGTCATCTATGGAGCATCATTGAGCGTATTAATCCTTTGAGCACAGCTCGTTTACCACTACTGGGTCCTCCGATGTTAGGCATCTACCTTGCTAGCCGTCCAATTTTTTCATCAGCCTTGACGGTTACTTTTTCTGAAGTGCTCTTTGTAGGTACCCCTAGTGTCGAAGCACACTCCCAAGTATTTTATGCTCTCTCTTGGTATTATTTCCACATTATTTAATTTGAATTTAACTTCCTTCATTTTTCTTTTACGCATTATAATCAGGGCTTCCGTCTTTTCTGTCACCAGCTCTAGCTAGTTCTCTTCCTTCGAACAGGCTATTTATATTCAGCGGATAGGTACTACCAGCGCTAAATCGTCTGCAAATGCTGTGGTACTTGCTCGTCCTTGCAGCTCCATTTTCAGTACCTCGTCATACAGGATGTTCCACAAAGTGGGTACCAATACCGATCCCTGCGAAACTCCTGTCTTGACCTCAAATTTAATTTTGTTTGATATCTGTACATATCTCTCCTTAAAGTAGTCGTACGCGATGTTAATGTTTAATATAATAATTTAATTCCAGCTTGCCGTGTTGAACGCATTTCGGACCTCTAAAGTAACCAGAGTGTTCCAGCTTTTCCCGTGTTGACTTTCCCCGTCTAAAACCATATTGGTCTCTAGCCAACCTGCCTTTTTGACTATTTCTTCCTCTTAATAATAATAATATTTTCCTTATCATCGTCTCGTACACCTTGCTTAGTGTGTTTATCAGGCATATTGGTCTATATGTCATCCTATTGCAGTCATTTATATTTAGGTTTCGTTCTAGACATTTTGAAACAAACACTAATCTAGAAGAAGACATATCAAAATTTTTGCTAAAGCTTCACAATGTACCATGATGTACATTGAATGTTTTTAGATGGCTTAAGAGTGCCCACTTTTTTTTTCCTAAAGGCACGCATTGCTTTTGCCGTATCCTCGTGTATCTATTGCTGAAAGATACTGCTTTTGTCAAGTAGGTACTGAACGGCTTCTTGTTTATATCCATTAGCTGCCGGAAGGTAGGAGTGGTGGGGGGTGTCCAAAGTGCCCCTATGCATACTTTCGCATGGGAGACTAAATAATGGTTTTCTATATTACCAAAAGAACGGTCGCACGATAAGTAACTGTGTCCAGGTTCTGGAAAGCGCTGAACTATTAGAGCGAATCGTCCTGTTTTAACCAAAGTGTACAGAAACTGGACCATCTTGTTTTGAGAGCTACAGTTATCAGAGAATATATAAAAACCTGTTACTTTGGGGTTGAGAATATTATTGAAAAAGTGCAACTAATAATTTATCATTTCGTTTTGCGCTTTACCGGCTTTGGCTCGAACTCCCTATGTGTATGCAAAACTTATAGACCCATAACTGGATCTCATAAAACACATCACCACTGGGGACAACAGGCAGAGGTATGTTTTTCTGAAAATCTATTGACAGCACTTCAACATTGTCATTCTCTTTGGCCATGTTGGTTTTTTCAGTTAAATCTTTGTAAAACGTCTTCGCCTTAGTAATATGACACTGTTCAGTAGTTGCCAAGGCCTTTCGCGTTTCTAGAGTGTCTGCTGAATTAATTTGGTATTGCAATTTATCAGACGTCTGACTTTAGACGACCACATGATATAGCTTATAGTGCTCTACAAAATATTTTCTGAAAAATTCATATTTCATCGACGGATTGATGATCTGGTGCAGAACTGCGCCAAATCGAGAACGGATCGCCTCGACATTTTTACCACACCCCACTGTTCTCCTTTCCCTAAAGCACTTATTCACTTTAAGGGAAGGGAAGAAGCGGAGTGTGGTGAAAGTATCGAGGCGGCTTGCTGTCGATTCGGCGCAGTTCTACCCCTGGTTATTTTCGTAGAACACGTATTGTTCAGGTTCATATTTCTCCAGATATAAAGAATACATCTTGTGTATTGACAAGTCAGGAGATAGATACTTTAGATCTAGGTTATCGTGTCGACTGTAATTCGAAACATACTTTGGGAAGCTGTCTATATGATTTCGAATTTGTGAAATAAGTTCTTCTGGAATTTTATTTGGTCTGGTGTTAATAATGGTGAGAGATCTTTGTTTTACGCGAAAAATATATGTCCAAAGTATTGAAACATTGTTTTCGATCATTTATACATTGCTGATTTTATAATGTTTTGGAGGTAGAATTATCCTGGGACGTTTTTGTCCCAGATGTAGGTACAAAATACATAAATTTATGTAAACACGTTTTTTAGCATACCTAACTTTCGTACGGGGATTAAATAATGGTTTTGAAGTGAAATTATCTTGGGACGTCTTTATTTTCGATAAAAATGTATCCCAGAGCTACTAAAATATGTTAAACAATTTATTCGCTTAAAATAACATTTTATGACGGTTTTGAGGTAAAATTGCGGTGGGACTTTTTTGTCCCATGAGTAAAAAAATACATTAAATTGTGCTAAAGTGTTATTTTTTAAAGTTTGTATCTTTCGTTTTGAGATTATGATACTCTTGTTGTAAAATTATATCGGGACAATTTTGTCCCACATCAAAAATGTATGTAAAAAGTATATTACATTAACCCTTTCGGGACGGGACTTACTTTCTACTTTTGTGCCACACAGACGGCACTTTTGTGCATGTCAGGAGGACTGTTGGCATATATATCAGTCAGAAAAAAATGATAACTGGCACTAATTTTATAACACATTTTATTGCATTTTGCATGACATTATGAATGCTACTGAAACACGTTGTAACTTGCAATTACACACACAACTTTTTATCTATGCATCAGCAAGTAACGCATACGCATCATGTTCTCTGGACGAGTGTCACATATATCGGTCGGCGACCGATATCTTGGACATCGGGCCAAGTTAACAAGTCACGACATATCTGCCACTCGCCCTCCTGCCAATTTCATTTTTAAAGAGCGGCATATATATCTTACACTAGTCTCTAGGCACTGATAAACCTGGTGTCATATATATCGGCCAACCGCCTATGTGGCAAATTTCCTTCCTCCATACATATCGGTCAGCCGTCCCGAAAGGGTTAATCTGTAACAGTTTTGTCAAACAAGTAAAAATGTCTTGCTGACGACGTAGATTTCAGGTCAAAATAATCAAATAGTGTGCATCCTAACATCATATTAAGTTTCAATTTATACGTAATTATCTCGGAAATATAGCAATTCTCGTCCTACGCGAAATCATACACCGGCATTCACTCCTATAACGATGTATCTTCTCTCATATTTCCCCGAGAGCTCTTCTCCTATAATAAGGCCTTTTCACAGAATCAACGTTAACCCTTAATTGTCCTATACGATCCGCGTTAATCTGGAAGGCCTATCATCGTCTCTTTTACGTCAGGTCATGAGACAGGCTGATGAAACACGGCCCTTTTGACGCGTGAACGTATGTACCGGGTGTCCGATAGATTCGGCGTCGTCCTTTGTTGAGGGGTCTGGAATCTGCGTAGATGCGAGGATGTATTGATTGTTGTCCCCTCCCGTTCGTGCTTGCCATTGGCCGCGCATATTCGGTATTGATTCCTGCTGGGGGTCATGTGACGCGACAGGAGCGCAGGTCCCGATTGGCCTAGGATAGCTGGTCGAGTCTCCAGAAAGGTGGCGAAATGTTAGCAAGCTAAACGTCGTCGACATGTCCGTTAGAAGAGCGAAAAACAACTGCAAGCCGCGGTGTGGGACAGCCGCGATTTCATTCTGAAAAATACTGAAACGTTTTACTTAAAAAGATAATACAGAATATAGTTTTTTATTTTCGCCGGCATTATCTTCAATCTCAAATTTTGCCCACAATAATCCGAAACAACACTCCTATATATAACGCAAGAGAAAAGGTAGGATCATATTCTAAATAATTATCTCACATTATCATCATTTATCACGCAAACCTCATTCTCGATTATCGTATTATCATATTCCATTATTTATTATTTTAGTCATCTTAGAGAATCGCAATTTTTTATTTTTTTGGTGTCCTTCCTGCTTTCGTATTTTTATCTGGAAAAGATTGCGGTGAAAATATTTTTCGAAAAAAGCGAAGCGAAAACGAAAAAAAACGAAAACCAAAAGTTGACAGCTCGCTCTCGATCAATAACTTCGGTTCAAGGTGTTTTCCATCCCGTTCCATTGCAGACGAGACGCGGAGTTTGTTCGAATTGAAATCGTTCCCGTGCCAGTTTCGGATGCTGTTCAGCTTCGAGCAGGGTGTTTTCTCCACGGTGATTAGCTAAATCGCTCGTTAAACATTCAAGTTTTACGTAACAACGCTTCGCGATTTATAATTCTGGGCGGGGGGGCGGACACTCAATCGAGATGGCGACTGAAAGTGAATAACGATTGGATTTGTGCGATTTCGTAAGAAATAAATAATTTCTTTTTTGCATCGTTTTGTTAAAAAGTGTAATTTAGATGTTTCAAGATTGGTTACGTAATCGGTTTTGTCCGCGGGGATAACAACAAAGGTTTAGTCGTAATTAATATTTTGATTTTGATCGAGATGCCATACTGACAAATCGATATCTGATATCCCTTATTGGGAATCTGTTTACACCAATGCGGGGCCAAATCCGAGGCTCACCATTAGAACCTCGGAAACACTGTACTAGATACGATAAGTTAAAACTTTCGATTTTAGAAATTACACAACTTTGCTATGTTGCGTAATTTCTAAAATCTAAAATTTGAGTTTTCATTTTTTTTTCTTGAAATTTGATATTAATGTTTTTTTGACATAATTAATGAAATACATGTTTCGAGATTTTTAAAAATTGAACCCCGAATAAGGTGCAAGGGGGTGACAAAATTTTTGATAGGAAAAAATTTAAAAAAATAATATTTTTATGGTCAAATTTACTTGTATTTTGGTACTAATGCTCTCTGATACAATTAACGAGATACGTGTTTCGGCATTTTTTTTAATTCGACCACCAAGGAGATGAAAGGGGGTGGTCAAGGTTAAACAAATCCAAAAATGTCAAAATTGAGTGAGAGATGGCGCAACAATCTAGTTATGTTTTTGTTACTTCACTAATACGAGTGACGTCATGTTATGTATAAGTACTTGTTTTGACAGTTAGGTTATCTACATCACACACTTAAAAAGTAAGCTGATACTTATCATAAAACGTGGGATTGAAAAAATTAGCTTTATTTATCAATATGTTACCTCATTTATACATTCGAATGCCAAATATATATCTTTAAAATACTTTTTTTGGCCAATATAAGCAATGGCAATTAGCATACAGTAGACTCCCTCTAGTTCGGCCACCTCCGGACGGGTCCACCGGCCGGATTTCAAAATGGCCGGGCTATCCGGATGTACTATCAAAATTTAAAATATCATTGTCAGCATTGCTTCAACATATTTACAACATTATGTACTTATCAAAGAGAAGATACCGTACTAAGGATAAAACTGAACAGAAAGACACATTACGTACTGTAAAAACAAACCAGAAATTTATTTGAGGAAATTATGTACTGCACACGTAAGTACATATTACTTGTCTCATAACCTACAAAAGTTAAAAGAAATCTGTTATTTTCCTTTGCTTTTTCTGATTAAGAGTGTTTTTGAAAGCATAGTCGCGCCACTTTCTCATCAACATCACGCCAACAACTGTTGCAGCGGCTTGTTGCTCTGGCTTAAATTTCCCTCACTAGTCCCTTCTTCCCCATCCTCTTCCTCATCCTCGTCATTAGCTTCTTGATTCATTACAGCTTGAACAATTTCATCGTCATTTAATATTTCATTGCCAAGCTCATCATCGTTGCTTACAATCTATTCCGTAACATCGCTCTCTACAAGGCCACTAGAATTACGTTCTGGCAGTCGTTGTAGATCTCTTAACATTGATAGTCATCTGATTCCAACACCTGAATAGAGTTTTCTTGTTGGGCTTTGTCAACGATCTCTTCTACACCTTTCTCCAAGACTATCATATGCTTCAGCTGCCATATAAATGACATCTTTCAAGATAATTGTCTTTAGGGCCTGAATTAGTCCTGTGTCACCCTCACTATCCAATTTACCTAGGATTTCAGAGAGAAGTTTTCTTTTAAAACACTCAATAACTCCTTGGCCCATTGGTTGGGAAATACTTGTTACGTTAGGTGGCGTATACATAAGCTTAATACCACTGTGACCTTCACATTCTAGGTCCTCTTCAGGATGTGTAGGTGCATTGTCAAGCACGAAAAGCGCCTTAATCGGCAAGTTCAAAGATGTTAAATGTTGCTTTACTTTAGACACAAATTCGGCAACGAATCATTCTTTGAACAAATAAGTATCCATCCAGGCAGATTTCTGTGCCCTGTAGTACACTGGTAGATTTTCCAATTACAAACAGAGGCAGCTTATGTGACCCTGACGCATTTTAACACAAAGCAACTGTAATTCTTTCTTTGTTCACTTTAAACCCTGGTGCTGACGATTCTTGTGCTGTGGTGAAAGATTTTCGTGGCAAAAGTTTATAATTCAGTCCCAAAAATCAATAAAACAAAAATATTAATAAGAAGTTACTGAAATTTAATACGTAATTTGCAATTAAAAAAAAAACTTTTTTGAAAAATAATTTGATATATTTTTTGTATTATCCTTTTTAGGTAAACAACATTGTCTCATTTACTTTGATTTCAAACACCTTTTTATTCTCGCCGATGGGGCAGCTGCTTTTAGTATTTTGTTCATTTCGAGAAGCGATATCTTTTCGTGTTAAACAAGTTTTGTTTCGTGTTAAGAGAAAAAAAAATGTAGGCAAGTCATTTTCGGGACCGCTTCATTGTTTCGTGTTAACCGATATTTCTTCTTAAGCGTTTTCGTGTTAAACGTATTTCACTGTATATATAAATAATTTTATTAATCAAAAGAAAATTCAGGTCTGTATTTAAAAGAAAATAACTGTAGATGATATTTCATTGATTGATTTTAATTCCACGTGGTATCTCTTTTCTTCAAAACTGCAGCCAATTCGTCATTACAGGTTTTGTTGAGTTTGCCTCATTTTTTGGTTCCGGCATATAGGTCCGGAAATCACTTAAGCTGTTTCTGTTAGGTAACATCTTCAAGTTCATCATCCAGTTCCGATTTTACTACTGTCTCAAACACTATGCCGCTTTTTCCTGTTTCTCCTCTCCAGTCTTTTTTATTTTCTTTTCCAAATATACTTCTTGTATTCAAAGTTCCAATTTTCAGGAGGAAATTACGTCACACTATCTTTAAGATAGTTTAACTATTAAATTGTAAGTTTAGCAAAAACATATCGTATGTTTAATATATTATTATCCATTCGTCATGTAAAAATTTATAGATTCTATAGTGATGACATCATCTACGCACACTGTATACTTCACAATGAATAGGGTTTTTCCATTTTGTAACATCTGAAGGGTTAGGCGATGGAAGTGTTACCTATTCAAACGACGTTTGAAATTATTTTTTATTGATTCAAATTACAAAATGTGTGGAAATAATCAAAATTTCAGACTTCATTCACTTTAGCTCGATGTGGTCACCTTTTGCCTTGACTACGGTCTTCAACCGGTTAAAAAATGAGTTGCATGCTACACGAATATGATATTGCGGTACTTTGGCCCATTCCCCTACAATGGCGTTCTTCAGCGCATTCATACTAGCATATTTTTTAGTGCTCCATAATGATCCAGATGGAATAATCCATCGGATTTGCATCTGGCGGATTTGAAAGCCATTGCATGGACGAAATGAAGTGTAGAACATTGTTTTTTAACCATTCTTGGTTCAGACGAGCTTTATGAGACGGTGCCGAGTCTTGTTGGAACGTCCATGATCTACGATCGAAGTGTTTGCGTGCCCACGGCTTTAAAGTAGCTTCCAAAACATTTTCTAGATAATAAGTCGCATTGACTTTGACACTTGGCTCTCAGCTGCCCATACTATTACGTGAGATGGAAAATTACTTTAGGTGACCGTTCGCAGGCTCAAATTTTCGTGAGTGCGTTCAGTTAAGTAAACACGATCATTTCGAGAGTTTATGAACTGCTCAATAGGAAAAATTTTTTCATCGGAGAACACGATGTTTGGAAATTCGCCGTGTTCGTGCTCTTTCGAGTCTAACTTTGTTTTTGCTTTGGTGTAAGATCGTGTGCCTTTTGGAATTTGTAAGGCTTTACGTTCAGCTCATTTTGGAATATGCGTCGGATGCTTCGCTGGGATATTTTCAATTCTTTCGCCATTTGATTACCACTACGACGTGGATTTCGTTGAAGATACACAAACATTTTATTCACTTTGAGATGGCTCAGCTCACGAGCTTAGCTTGTAAACAATATAAACAGCAGTCAGTGGTATGAATTTGACATAGCCGGTATTATCGGATTCAGAGTATTGCCAACGTGAAGTTGGTAACACTTCAATCGCCTAACCCTTGACAAAATCTTATAACATTTTATACGAATGCGCTACGATATAAGGAAAAAAAATCGTTGTTTACGCTCAATAACCGTATTTTTTTCCCCTTCCGAGTTCTCTTTTTATATTTTTTCTCCACATTATGAAAACGTAAACTTCCGAGCTTGCGTAGGTCGAAATAACGCAATAAAAGATATTGAAACTTTTTTTGCCAATCTTACCAAGGAAATCAAAGCTCCGTTTTGCTCTCGAAAATCCCAAGCGACCTCCGCTTCGGAATAGCCTAATAAAAATTCAAGCGGTTCCTTTTCCCTTGTTGCAGATCTAATATAAAAAAGAAATGTCTTCAGTAAAAGTAGCGGTCCGCGTTCGGCCATTCAACAACAGGGAAATCTCCAAAGAATGTAAATGTATTATAGAGATGGGTGGTAATACAACAAGTGAGTTTAAATAATTAAATTTCGATTGTTTGATCCTAAATTTTTTTGATTGTGAACAGCAATTGCCAACCCGAAAGCACCACCAGGGACGAAAGACGCCATCAAAAGTTTTAATTTTGATTATTCATATTGGTCACATAACGAGGACGATCCTCTATTCTCATCGCAATTAATCGTTTACAAAGATATCGGTGAAGAGATGCTTCAGCATTCATTTGACGGTTATAACGTTTGCATCTTCGCTTACGGTCAAACGGGTGCCGGAAAATCCTACACCATGATGGGTAAACAGGAGGACGGTCAGGAGGGCATCATTCCGCAGATCTGTAAGGATCTCTTCAGGAGGATACGAGAATCTACATCTGATGACGTCAAATTCAGCGTCGAAGTCAGTTATATGGAGATTTATTGCGAGCGAGTTCGGGATCTTTTGAACCCTAAGAATAAAGGCAACTTGAGGGTTAGGGAGCATCCGCTCCTCGGCCCTTACGTTGAAGATTTGAGCAAATTGGCTGTGACGAGCTACCAGGATATCCACGATCTGATAGACGAAGGGAACAAAGCTAGGACGGTAGCTGCTACGAACATGAACGAGACTAGTTCGAGATCTCACGCAGTCTTTACGATTTTTTTCACGCAACAAAGGTGCCTGACCGAAAAATGAGTAAATTGATTTTTTTTTTTGATTGACGGTGAGAGTTTTGTAGGTGCGATGAAACGACGCAGATTTGTACGGAAAAGGTGTCGAAAATATCATTGGTGGATCTGGCGGGTTCTGAGAGGGCTGATTCTACTGGTGCTAAGGGTACAAGACTGAAAGAGGGCGCTAACATTAATAAGAGTTTGACAACTTTAGGGAAAGTCATATCAGCTCTAGCAGAAATTGTAAGTAAATTCTTCTTTTTATGTCTTTATACGTATCAGTACCTCAAATAAATTGATTATATTAAATATCCAAATTCTTCGTGTAATTGGGGGGAGTCCTGGTTTGTATGTATGTTAATAGGAGTTGATGGTATATTGTTGGAATCACCCTATTAAAAGAAGAGCAATAAAAATAAATGAAGAGAGGAACGCTGATGAGGTCGTAGCAATTTAATAATAGGATCCTAATATCCCAATTACACGAAGTGTTAAATTCATAAATAAATCCGATTAAACAAACTTAACATAATTGTTTTGTTTTCTTTTTCAAAAATTTAAAATATGCTCCTTTAAAAATTGGAATAATATAGTCAGTAAGTAGTTTATTCTTAAAAAAAGAATTCGTTGTATCAACCTTAACCGGTGGACTAATCGTGTTTTAGGCGTCCAAAAGTAAAAAATCCAAAAAGGCTGATTTCATACCATATCGAGATTCAGTTCTGACATGGTTACTGAGGGAGAACCTCGGGGGAAATAGCAAGACAGCCATGATAGCTGCAATTTCTCCAGCCGATATCAATTATGACGAAACGTTATCAACTCTAAGGTAATCATTATAAAATGATTAGTTTGCGCGATAAGAATGCTATATTTAATTTGTTTTTTCCCTAATCATTTCATCGCCGACAGATACGCTGATAGGGCCAAACAGATAGTCTGCAAGGCTATCGTGAACGAGGATGCCAACGCTAAACTTATCAGGGAGCTCAAAGAAGAGATCCAGAAATTGCGAGAATTGCTCAAGGCTGAAGGGATCGACGTTCAAGAAGGTAGGTGGTGTTTTTTTCCCCCCAGTTACTCTAGTTTTTTTTTCTTCTGTATGTTAAGGAATTTATTGGTGATTAAACATTTGAAACGAATTTCCAATAAATTTTCTTATAACTAAGGTTTAACTGAAATGAAATACACACCCTGTATATATGTTTTTATTTATTTTTTGCTAATTAATCTGAAATAACACGTTTTCCTGTAGAATTAAAAAAAATAGAATGGATTAGATCATGTAGGGTATCTTTACAGATTGCTAGATAAAATATTTTAAATTAAAATTAGGTTAAAACATTTTTATACAGAGTGATTTACGTGAGTTGTGCGTTAGAGGTTTTTAAACTTGTAGTTGGATTAGAAACTTGAAATTTAGAATATATTGTTATAATTTTATATGTCTAAAATATGTTTAACCATCTTGTTGTACAGAGTGTGCCAAAAGTCGGTCTAATTCCTGATGTCTTATAGATTCAAAATTGTCAGGAGCTCAAATTTTTTAATAGTGCTAATACTTAAATAAAATCTGTTTGAAAATGTGGAAAATTATTCAATCGTAGTTCGGTGGGGCGAAAGAGTTAAGCGCCATTGGCATTTTAGGGTAGGACTTCGGCCCGGCCGTCCCCGTAGTTCAGACTTAATTCCAACGCTTGGCCGATAGTTGCCATCTGCAAGGAGGCCTAGGCCCTGTGAGGTAGGAGTTTGTCAAAGCATCTCCGACGGTAATCCGCTTAGCGTTGACAAGGAAGCTTGTCTAATACAGGAGGCACGGGGGAGGAGGGCTCACCGGTTTTACCGGTCCCGTCCTGAAGGTGTAGGTCTCGTGCGGGCAGTTGGTTTCAAGGCTCATAAATCGTTATGAGCAATTTGACAATGGTCTTTGAAATTTGCAGGATATGGGCTAACGCCGGTGTATCCATGTCGTACAAAATAGGAACATCGATGGCACATCAACAATTTCAAGTATGTGTGTATGCGTGGGAGGGTGATATTTACGCTGCGAACTAGAGGGTCTATTGTATCTTCAGTTTCTTACTGTGCACCTAAGGATTTATTGGCTTCATAGTTGACTTGTTATACCAATCCGCTTTAGAAAGTTTAACATGTGTGGGATGACTTGATGTTAGGTAAGTTTCCCGCTTCTATTTCGTAAAATCCCAGGTGCATTGACTTTGAATTGCGTAGTGCTGTGTACTCGGAAATGATATGTATGAAGGTTTCATCCTCTTCCTGTAGTAAAACGTTCAAGCCCCAAAAAGATGTTTCCGCTACCCTTTTTGCGAGTTTGTCTGTTTTCTCATTTTCATTTATTCCGGTGTATACCAGCGCCCACGTAAGGATGACATTGTTTTTTTTGCCTAGCTCGTTTAACTTAGATAAAAGCATTCCAAGCTATTTTTGAGCTGATTGTGTAGGAGCTCAGAGCATTGAGATAGAAATGGACGCATCTTTCTATAGCATGTATTTTGGCCTGAAGGATGCTGGGAAATTTCCTTAAGCTTTCGAAATACTTAGTTCTTGGCCTATATACACCGATTCCAGTCCCTCCGGTTGTTCTGGAGCCATCTGTATACCATAGTAAAGCATTCCTGTTCAGTTTCGTGATGGTATTTTGATTCCATCCGCTTCTGAAGCCTAGCACAAGTGGGATTTTCAATTTTTAACTGATCTCTCATCAGTGTGTGCTTGTCTGGTCACACTCTCCATTAAAATGTGGTTAGACTGGTTCGTTTATTCCAAGCTACTGTCCCAGAAGTGATGATTGGTCTCACTATTGCTGCATACATCTAATCCAGAGGCACTTCCAGCTAAGTTAATATAATTTGAGTTCTGTAAAGTTAGGATTAGAAGGCTAATCCAACTGAAAATAGAAAAACCTCACCACGAACACACTCCCTACGTAAATCACTTTGTATAGGTAATATTATCGATTTTAAAATATTCTACCTTGCAGTAGTTTTTAGTCTCTCTCTCTCTTTAAACACATAGGTTCAGCCCGCAGCGGAACATAGGCAGTATGAATTGTTGCAGCAGCGTATTGCTTTCATCGCGTTGTATTTGTAGCTTGTGTCTGGCGTCACACAGGTATGCACAATTCAGTTGAATTTAAACCGAGTGCGGATACAGTCGTTTACCCGTATGTTCAGATTACAGACATAATAACGACTTATCAAAAAGTGCTCTAGTCCCTTTGTGAAAATCGAGTTTCTTGGATAGATAAGTTAAATCGTTATATCTCCAATTTATTATCATTTTTGTAGTCATAGCTGCTACGCAAGCGGAAAAGTAATTCTAAGAAATAATAAAATGATAACGATTCTTAAAAGATAAATGTAAAGTCAATAATTCTGCAAAATAAATTTAAATTTTAACCGCAATGTCATGCATGCAAGGCGAACACCAAACGGCTCGCGATCGACGATCGAACTTACGTGGGGCATGACTAGCGCGTTGCCACATCGCACTGCATTCGATACGTATATTGTAACTTCCTATGTTCCGCTATGGACTGAACCTATGTGTATATATTTATATATATATACAGTGTTATCAAGAAAGTATGCAACAAGAATATTATCAAATTAATTTTTTTTTCTAATTTGCTGCATACTTTCTAGATCACGTTAAGTTTTAGTTTTTTTTTTTAATTAGAAGAAAGTAATTGGCCGTAATTGTTTGTTGCTTTTTCAATAAATAATAGAAGAAAGACATTTTCGAACAACATCCAAAGGTAACAAAATTATATTAAAAAACACCACAGTTATACAAAATAAGATGATCAAATATACTTGATAATTCTCTTAAATTATTTTATTTGATCACCTATGCGAAAAAAAATTGCTTGTTATAATCATTTATTTATTTTTTTTATTTATGAGTGAGTAACTGCATAGAACCGGTGGTTGATTCCTTTAACATTTTGTTACCCCTGTATTCTCTTTTTTATTTTAATGCCGCTCAATAGGGCCAGATGGTAAAGTTGTTTATGAAAAACGCGAACCATCCAGTAAGTATCCCGCTTACAACAAAATGAAATGGCTTGCGGCGCACTTATTGTATTATTACTTTGTATATTAACCGGCCCACCATCCTGTATATAATTACATATTATCGTTTATTGGAGTATCTTCTTTCACCTTTACATACGTGAATTGTTTTCAATTCTATTTTTATCGTTTCGTTTAATTTTTTCTGTCATTGAATGGATTAGTTCTAAATGGGCGGATTATTGATTCGGTAAACAAAGAACGCAGATATATTGGTGACGTAGATATCTGTGAATTTATTTTTGGTATATTCGTGACTAAAATTGTGTTTATGAATAACGTGGAATAAACAGAGCTGATGATTAGCATTATAACGAAACGTAATTTTAGAAATCGAAACGAGTATACCGAAAAAATAATTTTGTGTAATGTACACTAGGGTTCAAATAAAGATTTATTGAGCACTAGTGTACCAGTTTTATATCTTCATTTCGTTTATTTTAATTTTAAATATATCACATGTTATGTTGATTTGAATAAATCGCTTAGCTTTTGCCAACTATTAAGAATTGATATGAAACATCGATTGAACAAAAACTACATAAATTGGAATAAATATCTATACTGCCTCGCCTTATTATAAAGGCGATCCGTTGATTACGTCATGCTTGAAGCAGCTTATATAACACGCTTTAATTAACGCGGCAAGATACCCCGTTTTGTTATGTGTGTTTAATTCTCCTTGGATCAGGAGCTGAAGAAGTTATCAAAACCGCAGCATCACCTAACACGAACAATAACACCGTCGAAAAGGATAATAACATTACTAGGATAAGGACGCCATCGACGCAAGCCGAAGAGGCCGTAGAACAATTACAGGCTAGCGAAAAATTAATAGCAGGTAGGTGTATTAGGACCGTTGCGCTTCTTTACGACGACGCTTCATTCCGATCATTTTCTAGAATTAAACGAAACGTGGGAGGAGAAATTGAAGAGAACGGAAGCGATTAGGCTTCAGCGCGAAGCCGTCTTCGCCGAGATGGGCGTCGCCGTCAAAGAGGATGGTAATACAGTTGGCGTTTTTTCGCCGAAGAAAACGCCACATCTTGTTAACCTGAACGAGGATCCATTCATGTCGGAATGTTTGATTTATTACATAAAAGTAAATTGTTTTGATATAAAAATCTAGAGGCGGTTTAATTCGAAATTTTGCGCGTTTTAGGATGGATTGACGCGTATTGGTTCAGCTGAAGCTAACATACCGCAAGATGTACAATTGTGCGGTTCACACATCAAATCTGAACATTGTATCTTCGAAAATCGGGAAGGAGTTATCACTTTAATACCAATGAACGGGGCTCTAACTTACGTTAATGGACGCGAAGTAAGCATTACAGTCTAAACTTGAATAAATGGTGTCGCAATTCAGCACAACAGTAGGATGTGCATTGCGATGTCATAAATTCATTGATAGCTGTGCGAGATTCGTTGATCCACTCAAATATTTTTAGGTTACAGAACCTATCGTCTTAAAAACCGGCTCGAGAGTGATATTAGGTAAGAATCACGTCTTTAGATTTAATAATCCGAACGAAGTTCGCGAGAAGATGGAAAAGAGCACTTCGGATATCTCAAGTAGCGAAGCTAGCGGCGACGCCGCGAACGAGGCCGATGTAGATTGGAATTTTGCTCAAATCGAGTTGCTGGAAAAGCAGGGGGTTGATCTTAAGGCAGAAATGGAAAAGAGATTGCTCAATTTGGAGGAACAGTATAGGAAAGAGAAGGAAGAAGCCGATCAGGCTTTCGAGGAACAGAGGAAAGTGAGTTTTGCCTTTTTTATTGGTGGAATTTGATTGTTTACATTTTGTTTACGTTTGATAGTCATATGAAGCCAGGATAGACGCTTTACAGAAGCAGGTTGAGGAGCAAAGTATGACTATGTCCATGTACAGTTCGTATACGCCTGAAGACTTTAATAATGAAGATGATATTTTTGGTAAGTAAATTTCATTCATTGCTTATGCCATCTTTGATACCTGCATTTCATCTTTCGTCAGCACCTAAACAACAAAGATAAAAAGTGCGTTAGTGACAATGCTCTCTCTACATTTAGTTTTGAAATTGTATATATTTTGTTTTGTATGAAATTGAGCTACAATCATGCGTTACTACTTGAGAGCGCACTTTTGCAGTGAACCCTCTGTTTGACGCAGAGTGCAATTGGTCCGAGAGAGAATACGAGTTGGCAGCTGGGGCCTGGCGCAAATGGAAGCATCACCAGTTTACATCGTTGAGAGATGACCTGTGGGGCAACGCCATCTTCCTTAAGGAATCCAACGCTATCTCTGTCGAATTGAAGAAGAAAGTAAGACAATATTGTAGCAAATCTCTAACGCGGATGGATATTATTATTGTGTGTTTTTGTTCTCCTCTTCTTAATAGGTGCAATTCCAATTTACTTTACTCACGGATACTTTATATTCGCCGTTACCTCCAGATTTACGACCAGCCCCAGATTACGATCAAGATGATGATTGTGCTCCTCCGAAGACGATAGTAGCCGTTGAGGTGCAAGATACGAAGAATGGAGCTACGCATTATTGGTCTTTAGATAAATTACGGTTTGTATTAATTTTTTTGTATGTTCATTTAGTAGGATGTGTGATGTGTAGGATAAGTGTGATAATAGTTGTCTTACTTACCATTAGTCAAAGATTGGAATTGATGAGGCTCGTCTACAATGAAGAAGTAACAGAAACACCGTCATCAATCCCAGCGCCACCTTCAGCTGTTGAACCTGCGCCGTTGCTTCGTTGTTTGTCGCAGTGTCCACCTTCACCATCACGTTTTTCACTCTCCAACCTTATACCTTCGAGGTTGGTGCCATCATATACCTAAATCAATCCCTGTAACTTACCTTTTGTTTATATTTTTTTTTTCAAAGCTTCTTTGGTGTTTTTCGTTTTGATGTGTGTTTATATAAATATACATACATATATTCGTTTATATTGTATGGTAGCTTTTTGCATTGTCGTTTCAATTTGTTATCGTTTGCTCTTGTAAATAATCTTTAATTTAAAAGTAAGTTTGATGTATCTCTTTCCTAATGCTTTTAATATTGTGCGTGTATTGTGATGGCACCAACCTCTTTACTTTTATTTTGTTTCTGTTCTTCTCGCAGTAATTTATTCTATTTTTTTTTCCAGCTTAAGGTTTAATTTCATCTTTGGAAAATATGCTCTTTTAGTTATTTAATCGATGTGCAAATCGCAATGTGGAATTAAAATCGAATATTGATTTTTTATTTTAACGAAAAGGATTATAATTCAATATCCCAATATGTTTGCTATTATTAATTTCAGGCAGCGACTTGAATTGATGCGGGAAATGTATCACAACGAAGCTGAAATGTCACCGACGTCTCCCGATTACAACGTAGAGTCTCTAACGGGAGGCGATCCATTCTACGATAGATTCCCGTGGTTTAGAATGGTAGGTCGCGGCTTCGTCTATCTCAGTAACCTACTCTACCCGGTCACTTTAATCCATAAAGTCGCTATCGTTAGCGAAAAAGGTGATGTTCGCGGATACCTCAGGGTCGCCGTTCAGGCCGTCATGGACGAGGATAATTCCGATCAGGTTGGCGTCAGGCAGAGCGCTCGTATAGCTTTCGAATCCCCTAAAGGTGGGTATACACTTAGTGTGTGATATACGCCTCCTTGTTCGCTTTTCGTAAAATATGGAAATCGCTTTAATCTTTTTAGACATAATAGATAATAGGAATATGCATAATATAGAGGAACATATTGTTGAAGGACACATTGACCCCATCAAACTCGATGAATTGATCGAGTGCGATGCTGATTCTGGACGAGGTGATAGTTCGATGTCATCCGACATCAAGGAGGACGATATACCCGACCATTTGGCACTTGCTAAGGAGTTTACGTTTAGAGTTACCGTACTACAAGTCGTCGGAATTTCCACCGAATACGCGGACATCTTTTGCCAATTCAAGTAAGTGATAATTATACAATTGCAACAGGCAATGATATTATAATGAATCTTATTACTCCAGCTTTCTACATAGACACGACGAAGCATTCTCAACAGAGCCTGTCAAAAATACCGGAAAAGGAACACCGTTAGGTTTCTATCACGTTCAGAATGTAAAGCACTTAACGCGATTATTATAAATGCATTGATTAATTTGATTTAATTTTTAGATTACAGTTTCAACGTCAAAATCGTTCATCGAATACATCAAAACTCAACCGGTAGTATTTGAAGTTTTCGGTCATTACCAACAACACCCGCTGCATAAAGATGCCAAGCTTGAAGGATCAGTTCGGCAACCACCTAGGCGTATGCTACCTCCTTCGATTCCTATATCTCAACCTGTACGGTCTAGTAAATTTGGTGCTTTACCTTCTCCATGTACTGCTCACATTCACGCTAAAGTTGACGTTTTGGTATGGTTTGAGATATGCGAGTTAGCACCCAGTGGTGAATATGTACCTTCAGTCGTAGAGCACAGTGATGATTTACCGTGTAGGGGATTATTTTTATTACATCAGGTTCGTCTTTTTGGTCTTCTAAATTTCTTCGTGTGTTAGTAATTTCTCCATGACGTTTTTCTGTAGGGTATTCAACGAAGGATTCGCATTACTATAGTGCACGATCAAGCAGCCGAGATCAGGTGGAAAGACGTTAGGGAATTAGTTGTCGGACGAATTCGGAATACTCCCGAATCGGAGGAAGATGAGGACAACGATAATTCAGTGTTATCCCTCGGACTCTTCCCTGGCGAATATTTGGAAATTCCCGGAGATGATAGGACTATGTTTAGATTCGAAGCAGCCTGGGATAGTTCATTGCACAATTCCTCCTTATTGAATAGGGTAACTTCACCTGGTGAACAGATTTTCATGACAATATCTGCATATTTAGAGGTAAGTTATCCCTTTGTACAATTAGAATATGAAATAAATTCTAAATAATTGCAGCTGGAGAATTGTGGACGCCCAGCTATTATAACCAAGGATCTCAGCATGGTTATATACGGAAGAGACGCAAGGACAGCACCGAGGACATTGAAACACCTCTTCTCTGGAAATTATCGCAACGCCGAAGCCAATCGTCTATCGGGAGTGTACGAGCTGTTGCTGCGACGTGCTAGCGAAGCAGGTAGTCCAGGTAGATTCCCTAGAATAGTATCCTCTTCTTTCTCTGACACACACGTTCACACACACAAACCATTCACTCCCCATTTCACTTCCTACTTTTATTTATTGCATGCCGTGTTTGTGTTCAACTTTGTTACCAATCCTCTTAGACTCACCGAATGTAGACAAGAACAATTTTTACAATTTCAAATTTTTTATAAAGTACATCTTCACTAAATTTAGTTCAAGTGTTTGCCGCTAGATGATGCCACTTATACAAATCGGGTTTGCGACTCGGCTAAGTGTACTTCAATTCACGCTCATAAGTAGTTCGAAAAATTGACGATAGATGGGGCGACTTTACACACCTGGTTCACAACTCAGCTAAGAAATAGTTCGAAGAATCGCCGATAGATGGCGCCGCCTACAGATTGGGTTCGAGACTAGACTAAGCGTAGTTGGAGACATTGACAATAGATGGCGCCACTTAAAGATTTGGTTCGCGACCCGACTAAAAGTAGTTCAAGGAATCACCAATAGATGGCGCCACTTACAGATTTGGTTCGCGACCCGACTAAACGTAGTTCAAGGAATGACCAATAGATGACGCCACTTACAGATTTGGTTCGCGACCCGACTAAACGTAGTTCAAGGAATCACCAATAGATGGCGCCACTTACAGATTTGGTTCGCGACTAGGCTAAGTGTAGTTGGAGACACTGCCGATAGATGGCGCCACTTACAGATTTGGTTCGCCACCCGGCTAAGCGTAGTTCGGGAAGTCGCCGATAGATGGATCCACTTGCAGATTTGGTTCACGGCTCCGCTAAGTACAGTTCACGGGTTCGCCGATAGGTGGCGCTATTTACAGATTTGGTTTACAACTTGACTAGACATAGTTCAAGAGATTGCTCGTAGATGGCGCTAACTACAGATTTGGTTCGTATCTCGGCTAAATATGCTTGAGAAATAGGGGATTTAAGAAAACAAGAAACAATATTTTGAAAGTTTTTATTTTTGATAAAGTACGGCGTATACAGAAAATTAGTTTCAATAAGGTATCTTCAGTTGTTTTGCTCCCTGTCTAAGTTAAGTCGTCCTCATCACATGATGTAAAGCTGGTCCTGAGAATTATCTGAAAAGGAAGAGAGAATGTGTGTAATAACTAACAATATAATTATTTGAGAAATAAAAGGACGTCGGTTGTAGAAAGTTTTATTCTCTCTATAAAATACTTCGTTGAGAAGGAAAATATATCGCTTAATATCGATATATCAAAAACTGATATTTATCGATATAAGTTAATATATATCGATATATATCAAAAACCGATGTTTATAAATATATAGAACAATCGGTATTTGCTTTAAAAATCACTAAATTTGGAGAAAATGTCGATATTACAAGAAATACCGAATAAATATCGATATATCGATAATATCGAATACAGATGCCAAAATCTATATTATATCGATATACGTATATTATTGATATATCGATACCAAAAATATATTATCGCCCAAGTCCATGAAGTTGATGCATTGCTAGTGATTTCGAGAAACAAAAAAGACCCCTCGTTTGGTTTGAAAAGCATTGTCATTAAATTTTTTGCCGCGTGAGGGCGCGAAATCTACAGGAATTGCGTTAGGCTTCCCCGAAAGACGAACGAATCTGAAGGCCGCTGCAAAAAACCTGAATTGGCCATAAAACAATAGAAAGCATGTGAGGCCGACATATATAGAAGTGCCCATTTAATCTAAATAATTTAACTAATTGAAAATTACGCACAAGGAATTATGGAGCAGAGAGGAATAATTGGTTTCAATTATACATAGTCAAATTTAATAAGACCCGAGCACATAATTACTCCCCACAATTAGATAAGAACGAAGGCTGGCATGTCCTTTGCAGTAATTGCAAATTGATTGTTTTCTAGGAGCGAAATTAAGTTCTACTAGAGACAACTTTTTCTCTAAACTATGTAAATTATACTCCGACATAATAAAAAAAAAAAGAGTATAAAACAAGTAAGCAAAATGTTATGCCATGTATAATCAAAATGTGTATTAAAATGTAAACAATGATTTGATTAGTGACATATTCTACATTACGAGCGATATTATTTTACCGTCTCGATTTTATTTTTATAGGGGTACAAAGACGGCAACGTAGAGTCCTCGACACTAGTTCCACGTACGTCCGAGGGGAAGAAAACCTACACGGCTGGAGACCAAGAGGGGATTCTTTAATATTTGACCATCAATGGGAACTCGAGAAATTAACACGATTGGAAGAAGTAGAACGCGTCCGTCACACCCTTCTTCTTAGAGAAAGATTAGGGTTAGACAGGACGAATAATAAATCTTACTTAGAATATACAAAGAGCGAAAAGGAAGTGTGCAATATGGTAGCCAAAAATAACAATATAAACGTACATTCGAATAACGACTCTTGCGAATATTCGGAACGAGAAAGGGATCTCCTAAATAAATGTATTAGATTAATTCAGGGTAAAGGAAAGGAGAGTGTTAACGTTAAGGACAACGAAGTAGCTAGCCCATCGGAAGACGTCACCGAAATGAGTACCAGTATGATTTCGAGTATGGTATCGGGTGGTTCGATAGAATTATGTTCGCCGGAAAGGGCAGCTTTACCGGGCGAATGCGCACCGTTCCCGCCGACACCAGCCTCACCACCGGGTCCTAGAGATCCTGAATTAGTATTGTACGTCCCGGACATGGAAGAAATTAGAATCTCGCCTGTAGTGGCTAGGAAAGGTTATTTGAATGTGTTAGAACATAAAACGCATGGATGGAAAAAACGTTGGGTGGTAAGTAATAATTTTGTGTTCTATAATTCAATTGTTGCAACATAATTATTATTATAGTCTGTGAGAAGACCGTATGTTTTTATATTCCGGGATGAGAAAGATCCAGTGGAACGAGCACTTATTAATTTAGCCACAGCCCAAGTCGAATACTCAGAAGATCAACTCGCAATGGTGCGACTACCGAACACATTTAGCGTAGTGAGTAAACATAGAGGTTATTTACTACAAACATTACACGAAAAAGAGGTACACGATTGGTTATACGCAATTAATCCTTTATTAGCCGGCCAAATCCGATCAAAATCGGCTAGGCGTAATCCAACTAACCCACAAAAACAACAAGAAGGTAACGATACGTCACAACAAATACCCGTTTCGAATAAATGAGAATTAATAACTATGGAGTCTGTACTTGTGTATTAAATGGTTTAGAACATGTTTAAACAGTATACCTAAATCAATGTATTAAACACTATCTTGTCGCTTTAAAATCGGGATGAAGGTGTAGAGCGGTAAATTCTATTTAAAAAAAGGGGCCAATAAACAATGGTAAGTCCTCTTATACGTATGTAATATTAAGAAAAATTGAAATCTACAGAATATTTACGTATTTCGAAGAAGTGTAGTAGTCTGTTTTTCTTTCATGTAAGTCACTCTCAGTCCGGTTCCAGCGATACAGTTTATACGGTCAGTGTGTTACTAAGCCCTTCACATTTTCAATCTGAAATTGTGTAGTTGGAACCTTCGAATGTTATTTTAACTTAGGGTGACGTTGATCGATCGCCGTATCTACCCTTTTTCCAGAAGAATTTTTCTCAAGCGCGATCTTTTTGGAAAAAGCACCCCTTCAAGGTCAATCCAAGACTCGACAGGTTGCGCATATTTTGCAATCGATCAATCTCTTGTTGGTGCAATTGTGTTGGGGTAGGTGCAGGACACTAGCATAATTAATCCTTGAAGGTGTAGTGGGCGAATGGAAACGGACCTCTGTTAAACTTTTAAGATTAACTATTTTTAGATAAACAGACTTCTATTATATAATACAAGGATATACAATTAAATAGTGATCACTATATTGAGTTCACCCTGTGTATATACATATACAACTGGTTTTTCAAATTGTTCCAATTTTGAATGTATGTATTTCGTTTCTTAAGTATAAGGAATTCGGTCACAGAATTTAAATTGGGATGATCGTTATATTGTGTCCTGTCTCTTTTAATTGTTATCTTGTGATTTTACACGTCACAATTTTTTTTGCAAATTGTAGTGTCTAAACTTGCGTTTTGTTTAACTATTTTTTGCAGAAAAATCTGGGATACCTTAGCGAAAGTGTTCAAAAAGATCCCGGGACATAATCTACGACCATTCGCGGAAACGGGACAAGCGCAATATATCATATATCCAGCGACGTCGGTCGAAATCTTTGGGTGGGGCTTTCGAATTTTTCAATGGAAGGCGTGTTTCCAGCGAACGACGTTGAAAAAAACTCGAAAGCGTTAGTCTAGAGGTTGCGGTTGGCGAAAATTCCCGGCGACGATTTCCAACGTTTCGATCATCTTCGGTTCATCTTCAGCTATCGGTAAAACAATGAATTTGATACGTGCGATTTTCGTTTCGCTGATTATTTTCTGGAAAGTCGTCGCCAAAAAAATTGATAAAAAATAAATGAAAAGCAACCAACAGCAACGTCAAGACTTTAGGGGCGGGTTTTGATTTCTACCGATGTCGCCATGTTTACGCAATAATGCAGTTTCCGAAATTTTTAATTTCACAGCTGGAGAGATTAAGGTAGAGAGGGAAACTGGATTCTCCGAACATGAACGACTTTTTTTAACCGATATAAAAATAATAAAATTTAAAATTAAAAAAAGGGTCGGATTGTATTGAAATTTTATTTAATTATTTTTGTTTATATATAAGGGGATTTTTATATAATGGGGTTGCTTTTTTACATATATACAATCCGATTAAATTTGCAACTATGCGTAAATAGGGGAAAATTACGCGAAGTGGTTATCGTTACAAATTAAGCTGTTCGGTGAAAGGGAATAAATAAAATGGTGTTGATCTGTGATGACGATCATTTTGCGAATTCCTAATTCTTGGTGTCTAATCAAGACAGACCCACAGAAAAATTAATGTGAATAATATCACAAAGACAAGTGAATTACAAATAAATGGCTATTTCCCACAACTAAAGGAGAATTATAATAAATCACCCCTTCCTTTTAGAATTAAATAAAACCCCTCTTAAATTTTAAACTTTCGTTTTTCTGATACATTTAATACAGTGAATGAAGTTTGTTTAATAATAAAATAAATAATTTTGGTAAACTTTAAAACGATTATTTTCGATAGAGGGGTATAATCCTCGTGAATAAATTTAAAAAAAAAAGGTAAAGGGGAACAAAATAATACTTGTTGAGAATATAGCCAAATTGAAGGAGCTATCGAGGGCATAAAAATAAAAAATAAAAAAGACAAAAAAAAAAAGATATTTCGTTTTATATATATTTTTTAAATTTATTATTTATAAGGGAACGAAGTGATATTCATTTAATTATCTCCCCCTCCCCCCTATTTAAGAAATAAATTATAATTTTATTAAGTTTTAAATTGTGGAGGGATAATGATTGACAAAACGCACAAATTTTATAGGTTGGCGTTGGATACAGTTCTATGGCCATTTTCCGTTTTCCAAATTGACGAAAACCAACAAAATGAAAATAAATTAAGGGGAAAAAAAAATCAGAATTAAATTAAAAAATAATAAATATAGCGATTATTGCTGGGAAATTTCTCGAAGGAGATCGGGTTGCTGTATTTGATATTTTTTTAATAATAATAATAATAAAATATACATACAATGAAAGGCGAACTACATTTTTTTGTTGAAATAAAACTAAATAAAAGGGGTACAGTTTTGAATTTGTTGCGTATAAAAAAAACGTTCAGGAATGGATCAAATTTGAGGGACCATTTTTACTTTGTTAAAACCTTGAATTAATTGAAATATTTCTAATTTTTCAAAATGGGAGTTTAAATAAATATTCGGAAAAATCGTAAATATTAAGGGTTGTGATATGACGCAAATATAAAAAAGGTGAATCTTACAAGCTAACAAATACAGACTTCATGTTTATTAAATTTTCGATGGAATAATAATAATGAGAGAAATTTTTAACTTATTATACAATATATTATATGAGAGAAATGCTTCAATTTTTTGTTTTTAATTTCTAAGAAGTATCTTTTATATATACATATATATTCCGACACCGTGGTATCATCACAATAGAGCAAAATAGTTTTTAAGCAAAGTAGAATTATATAAAAATTAGTAAATGTTCGAGGAAACTAGTCATATATAATATTTTTGTAAATCGTTCCCTTTATATATTAAACTATAATTTATTTATTTAATTTAAAGTTTTAATTGAATACATTCCTTTTTATATCGTGTGAATTTTTAAATTCTATCGATTACCTATTAGGGCCTAAATATTTATATGAAGTGAAATTTTATGATTAGCGAAACAAGTAAAATCCCTACCTATTTAACTTTAAATGTTGATGTGTCTTTTCTCGTATCGACTAAAAAAAAAAAACTTCAAATTCACGATTAAATCTTAAGGTTTATTGTACGTTTTTTAGCATTTGAATGTACGGTTAAAGTTCTACGTAAATTAGAATCACATATGTTAAATCTGATGATAAAAATTATTAATTTTTCTTTTTGGATATAATATCTCTTCGTGACATTATGGTGCTATAATAATATTACAACTGAATCGAGAACGATATACACGAAACAACTAAAAACGATGGGGAAATCAACGTGAGAAAAAAAAAGGGGGGAAAATAAATTCTCAGGTTATTGTATTAAGAATTGAAATGAAGAAAGATAAATAATTGTATTACAACATTAAGAACCCCAAAAAAAAAAAATTGAAATTACATTGATATAAGGAAAGTACAACTGTGGAAAAAAATTACGGGAACCTAATCCTCGTTTTAAGAGAAATAAAAAAAACAATCGAAAACGAAAACACTACTATTATACGAAACATTCCATCAATTTGAAAACAAATCGTAAACACAGAATATAACTTTAAATTAAGATGTCGAAGCAATTACAAAAAACCAAAATGGGACGATATAGAAATAATCAAATCTGACAACAAACTACTTTTAAGAGTATTTACCAAAACTGGAATTTTTAACATCTATGAAGAATAAAGAAAACATTCTAAGAAACATAGCAATAATTACTAGTAAAAAAAAGGAGAAACATTGGAAGAACTTAAATCAGTTTTCATTACATAAAAAAAATGGAGTAATTTTTCTGAGCAAATTTGAAACAATCAAAATAAAAATGAAAGCTGGTAGAATATTAAAAAATTTATTAAACGATAAAAATAATTAAGAATTACGACAGAAAGGAGTACATTCTAACTATTAATATTAGGAATCTATTAAAAAAAGAATTCCCCAAATAAAACAACACATACAAATTAAAAAAAAAAAAAAAGAAAATAGGGAAACTTAACTGTACACAAATGCTAAATCATACAGAGATGTATATTAATAATATTAATAAAATATATATTGAATAGTTCATCTTTATATGAATATATATGTTTTTTAAAATCAAGATCTCAATGTATATTTGTATTTTTGTCGCTTGAGTAGATTGAAAAGAAAATACCTTCTTGTTGTAAAATAAATTAATAATGATAATAAATCGAATAAATTAGTTGTATTATAATTCCGTTTTTAAAACATTCTGAAAATTGTGTATATTGTATATGTTAGTAGTAACTAGAATCCCTATGAACTCGCTGTGTTTTATATTAAAAAAAAAAAGAAAACTCTTTAATAAGATAAGTATATGTGACGCTATTTCCTTGTAACTATTCATAAATTGTCTATAAATGAATAATAATGAACGTATTATTAGGGATAATTGCAAATTTTTCGGTGTGCAAGTAAGCATGGAAAAACATTACATTTTAAAAAAACAAACAGGTTCTAACTTAAAACTTAAATTAAATTTAAAAAAAGAAATAATATCTTGACAATAAATTCCTCTTATCTACAATTATTCCCGGTTATAATAATAATAATAATTTAAATTCAATAATCTCAAATAAAATAAAATTCAATTAAAATGAATGCTTTTCCAAATTGTGATTTTTAAATATTTTTTTCTTTTCAAATATGGAGTTTCGAAAAAAATTGAAAAAAAAAAAACGTATCATAGATTATTATAATTATTCTATTTAAAATAATTGTCTGTAAGAAGACAATGCGATTGATATGCACTGAAACCATTACATAGATCGTAAAGATATTTAAATTTAAACCAAACATGCTGTTGTATTTAATAAATAGAGCTAACCGTCTGTATCAAAATTGCCACTCATTATTGATATAATAGCGGGAAAGGGGGGACGTTAAGTCGTGTTAAAAAAAATGGTAAAAATTAAATTTTATAAAACTCGGATAGGATTGTGGAGTGGGATCGTAAAGTGTTGAATTTTTATAATTTTATAAAAAAATAAAATATTATATTGGAAAATTTTTGTGAAAAAACGCAAAAATCTATCATACGGTTTTTTCCTCCGCTTTTCACAAAAACTTCCAAATGCAACATATTATTTTTTTAATAATTATCGAATAACTAGAAAAATTATTACGATTATATATTCCCCACTTTACGACAACATTGTATAATATAATTTAGATAAAATGGATAATTCTCACCTAAAAAAAAAAAAAAATTAATTTATACAATAATAAGAATCTTACACATTGCTCTCGCAATAAATAATACGGAAATAAACACAATTATAACTCGTTTAATTTAAAATTAATTAGATTAATTTTTTAAAACCGCATTAAAAAAAGGAAAAAAATATAAAATACCGAAATGACGACGCAAATTAGGAACCAAAAATTAATAATAAAAATCGAGGGAAAATCGCGGAGGGGGGCTGCGATAATTAAAAAAAATTTTTAATTTCGCAAAAGAATAATCGGACGTGGTTCTATTCGGTTTACAACCGCGGTGCCCCGTCGCAATTTTTCGGCGAAATTTTCAAACTTTGAAATGCCGGTGTGAAAAATCGCGCGGCAAAAGCACAAAATATAACGCACAAAACTCACGGATATGACGAAATTAATTCGAGATTAAATTCACTAAAAAAAAAAAAAACAAAAAACGAAAATCTTGAGAAAGGGACTAGATTTAATTTTATTTATTTTTTTCTAACACGATGTACCTCCCCCCTTTAATTATCGCACATTATTCAATAATTTATTAACTGATAGGATATATGATATATATACATATATTATTATGAGAAAAAAAGCTATATTGAAGAACTTCTTTCCTTCCCCCTGACCCTCCTCCCCCACCACCTTTTTGACATCAAATGTGTCGGACATGTTTAAGTGTAATAATCCATGTGTATTTAAAATTTATAAATAAGGTATAAATATTATATGTGCATTTTTTAATAAACATAAATAAGGCTAAAATGGCAACAAGATTACTTAATTAGACAAGATCAGTCTAATGTTGTTATAAATAAAAAATTGGAAAAATTAGAAATAATAACAATTTTCTTTTTATAACAAATATCGTTAAATTATCGAATTGGACGTCTTGTTCTTGGAAATGTATAAAAAAAGCGATCGTTAGAATATCGAAAATGCGACACCGCCGCGAAATTGACAAAAATACGAGGATCATACTACAATAAAATAAAATTACCCAATATTATCGAAACCTATGCTGTACTAATGAATCTATTCATTTATTTTTATAATTAAGAGGAAAAAATTGTTTTGTTTTGTACGACTTGTAGTACCGTTATTAAGGTTATTATTATTGTTAAGCTGAACGTAATTATTTAGCTTTTTAAACTTAAAATAACTATTTAAATAAGAACGCTAATTACTTGGTACGAAAATATCTATTAATTATCGACGAACATGACAACTCAAGAAGACATGGTAACTCAATGATGGATTAAAGTGAATCAAGGCACTCGAAAGGAAAACAAAAAATAAAATAAAATGTACTATTTATTGATTAAATTATTATTAATAATATTATAAGATGAAGAAAAATATGTAGTTTTAAATTCTAATGATGGAATAGCTAAACTGTTTAAGAAAAACATTCTTTTCGATTTTATTTTAACTTCACTTCTAGTACTGTAATATTTATTTTATTTATATCTTGTACATTATGTTAGTATTATAAATTTCGTCATATAATTCTTTTTATGAATCGTTAAATCGTTATGTATTATATACAGTATATATTTTACACAGAACTTTGTATACTATTACTCAATGATTTCCTTTGAATTGAAATCTTAGTTTCGTGTCAAAGAGAAATTAACAATTATTATATTGTATATGTTATTATTGTGTAATGCAAAAATGAATAAAAAACCAATAAAAATAACGTTTTATAGTTTTTTTTTCCCAACTTATAATTAGAAGAATACTTCTGAAATTATTCACTATTAAATGAATTTGATTTGAACTTAACCTAGAAGGGCTAAAAGATACCCAAACAAAGGAAAAATATGAAGAAGAAACCTATAAATGCCTAGAAAATAGAACCGAAGAAGAAAGGGAGGAACACATCGACGAACAATGGAACAAAATAAAAATTGCCACGTTGAACTCGGTGGAAAAAAATCTTGGGTAGCCAGAAGCAGCAACGTAGAGAGATATGGTTCGACGATACCTGCACACGAAAAAGAAGAGAAGAGTTCGAAAGGGTACGAAAGGAAGCCAACAAAGTATGCAGAGAAAAGAAGCGGCACTTCTTAAAACCAGCAAGTCGCAGAAATGGAAAATAACTTAGATGCCACAAACTCCACACCACCTTAATGAGAGACAAAGAAGGAAATATTATGGCAGACCTGGATGAAGTCAAGACACTATGGATAAGGTACTTTGAAGAGCTCCTGGGAGGAGAAAATCAAGAAGACAATGAAAGCGCACCACAGCAACCGGACAAAACCACTCTCTAACCATAGATGAAATTAGGCAGGCAATACAGGCGCACAAAAAAACAAATCTCCTGGCTACGATAGCATCCCTACGGAGCTATACAAAGGAGCAGGGCACAGACTCATAGAACAATTGCACCTATTAATATCCAATGTTTGGAAATCAGAGAAGATCCCCCAGAATTGGCAAAAAAGCGTGATCATCCCCATCCACAATAAAGGAGACAAACGAAGATGTAACTAAGATGACGTTGACGTACACCAAATATTCGTAGATTTCCGACAAGCATACGATTCTATTAAAAGAACGAAATAATGAAGGAACTCGGAGTCCCTGCAAAGTTAATAAGGCTGATCAAGACGACAGCACAGGTGAGGGATACAAAACCAGCTGACGGACCTATTCATAATAACCAAAGGCCTGAAACAAGGAGATGGCCTGGCTCCTACCCTATTCAATATAGCCCTGGAATATGTGATCAGGAAAATATCAATAAACCCTAACAGCATGTTAAGCAACAAATCATCACAAATAGCAGCATACGCTGACGACATTAACATAATGGGCAAATCTACAGGAGCCTAGCCAACGAAAAGCCAGGAAAATCGGCTTAACAATAAATAGAGAAAAAAACAAATATCCTGACACAAACACGTTCAAAGAGAATATTACAAAACGTCACAATAGGAGATGACAACCTAGAAAGAGTTTCCTGTGAGTAAACCTAGCGAAGGACGGCAACGAGGAAATTGAAATAAAAAAAGGGTCAACCAGGCCAATAAAGCCGTACTTTGCCATACTCCTATTAAAATCTAGGGACGTCAACCTAGATAATAAAATAAGGCTGTACAATAGTATCATAAGACCAATAACCACATATGATTGCGAAGCATGGGTACTAACACAAAAAATGACCTCACATATCGACGCATTCGAAAGAAAAATCTTAAGAAAAATATTTGGCCCTAAGAACGACAGTGGCACGTGGAGAATTAGATACAATTTCGAAATCTACTAACAATTTAAAGAACCGCCCATATCACAATTCGTAAAGCTGCAAAGACTACGCTGAGCAGGACACGTGGTTAGAATAGAAGAACATGCAAATGTAAGAGGAACAAGACCGCGAAAAGCGTGGCAGAAAGAAACGACACAAAACGTTTAATGCAATCCAGGAATTGAAAGAGAGATGCCAAAAATAGAGACAGATGGAGAGGAAAACTGAGGGAGACCAAGCCCCGAATATGAGAGGGAGAAATTAATTTGAATGTGCGCAGTGGATGTGTGAGTTGGAGCTTCCCAATATAGTTGTAACCTTTTTCAGTCTTAATGAAATTGAACAAACTCAAAGGTTTAGTTTGGAATATCCCTTGGTTTAATGGATCGTTGCGATTTGCTCGGTCGTTTAAAATGAATTGCGAGGATTTTAATAATGGATGAAATTAACTTTTACTTTGGAAGGTTTATCATTCAAAAGAAACGAAATATTATTTCCATATTTCAGGAAATATGCAAGTATCACGATTCTATGAAAAGATTCTGAAACAACTTGCGAGATAAACGTTTACCAGTGACGTCACAACCGCTGGTTTGACGAAAAATAAAGCTACATCAATGAATTCGTAGGCTCGTCCAAAACTAGTTTAAAACCGGTTCTCTTATATAATGGCGTGGCAATCACTCATTCAGTCCACTTCAAAAATACTTATGATAATCTAAAGTTGCTTTTGGAGGAAATTAAATATCAAGACTATGAATGGCGACTATGTGCAGATGTAAAAGTGTTATATATTTTGCGAGACCATCATAGTGGGTACAATTAAAAGCCGTGCTTTATTGCTGAGTGGAACAGCACAGCTAGGATACTGCATTGAATAAAGAAGCAATAACTTAATCAGCATAATCTTACATTAGGATCGCAAACTGATTTTTCAAACGAACGAAAGTATAAAGCTTTGTTAAATTTAATATTTTGGAAAATATAGGCAACCCAATGTATTACTACCGCCTTCTAAAATATCTTATCACGAGCGTTAGCTGATAAAATAAAAACTCAATCTACAATATTAAAAAAGACAAAAAAGGTGTGTATTTGTTAGTCAGTGAGAGTTGCTTTTTTCATTAGTGGCGCTATGACTAGTAGATATATAGAAACTCTGGAAACAAACATTGAAGATTTAAATCAAAAACTTAAGGATAAAGAGAAACAAACAGAATTCGTAGAAGATAAGTTACGATCGTTTACATCTTTATTACAATATATACCACATCCTCACAATTATGAAAACTATACAGATGCTTATTATCGGCTTAAGCATTATTTAGAATCGATAAACACTAATTTGATAGCGAAACAGGATAAAATAATTGAACTACAAGAGCAAAATATAGCACAACAAAATCAATTGAAAAAAAAGGAAGAGGAGCTAGCTCAATCAAGAGAGAAAACCAAAAAATTTCCAGAAAAAGAGAAGGAATGGAAAAAAATGCAAGAAGAGAATACTCAATTAAAAATAAGCCGAAAAAGAAGTATAACGAGAGTGGAATCTCTGGAAAGTAAAATTAAAGAATTAAATGAGCACAAAAATGAATATATGAAGAGGTTAAAGATTGATATAGAAAAACCTAAGCTGATAAAAGGTGAATTCAAGAAGGAAGATAGGAGCTGCAACATATTACGAGATATAGAAGAGGAGTATCAAAAATTACAAAAGAAATTCGACGATTTAACAGCTAGAGTGCCACCAGCAGGTCGTTTAAGACGCGAAGAACATATAAGAAAAATGTCTGCCGATTATAAAAAGAAAATGCAACGCTTACCCACAAGTAAGCAACGTGAATATGAGCTACTATTTTCGGTAGGATTACAAACATATAAAAAACAGTGCGGAAAGAACGATATAAAAATAAATTACGAACGCATGGAGGGGCTCAAAACGGTCTTCCCAAAAATTAAGTCTATAAGACACAGGAGGACAATATTTCCGAGTCGTCTAACTGGCTTACTAAATGATATCAAGGATGTGTTTAACGAAATGGATTCTATCGATTCGACGTCAGAGGAGTTGAAAAATATCGAAGATGAGGAGAACGAAATATTTCAGTGTATTGTCAAACATTTTAAAGAAGACAATAAAATAGGAAATAGTTCGGGAAATGTTTTCAAGAAAGAATTGGAAAAATAAAATTTTGTAAATTATCACAATTGCTATTTTGTTAAGTATTGCTTATGATTATATGTAAAATCTATGTGATAATGAGTTATAAATAATCCAATAATACATATTTTATGTTTTATCGATATGTGTTATCGATTTATATCTAGGTTGTTGTTTTGTATATTTTTATTGTATATCATATTAATTTGTTGGTAATAAATATTACACAAATTTATTAATCTTAATTATTTTTATGTATGTTACTGCTTCAATAAAAGAAATGCCTATAAAAATTATTTAAGAAACTTTTGCAAATTTTGACATTTACTTCAACAAAAATGCGTTGTTGAGTTCGTTTCGGAATGAAGCGATGAAACGCCGATGGATCGGTCTTAACGATAATCCAAGAGCAAGTACACCAAAAAACGGCTGTCACTCAGACAAACGTCGTGAAATTGAGACATCATTAAGGATTGAGGAAAATCCCAAAGTTTTGCATAAAAAGAATTAGTTTTTCGTTGAATTGGTGTCAAGAAACTTTAAACCGCTTCAACGCAGGGAACTCCCAAAACATGTACACAACTTCGGATATACTCATACCCATCGTCTGTTCCAATGTGAAAAAAATCATTCGTTTTCGAGGAGTATCCAGAAAGATGGTTGTGACATTTGTGACAGAACTGTTACTGCAGATTGCAAGTGGTCGCTAAGCATCGTAAATCCAACCCCAAACGACAAATCATCCTCATCAACCAAGACAGTGCGAGTTTGGACACAGCTTTCAAGATAATTGAATTTTAAATGCATGAAAACGTCGAATTTAGCATTAGTCCGTAAAAAGCTATCTACTGTTTCATACCAGCTTTCTACCAGGAAAACTTTGCCATCTCCTTTTCACCCTCTTAGTGGCGGAATTTCGAAAAATTTCTTTTTCAATGATGCCTACAATACACAGGGTAATCATAACGTAAGGGGTATACTTTAAAGTCTTATATAATTTCAAGAAATCAAGCTAGTAGCAAAAAGTAAATAGAATCTAGTTGCTTTTGGATTTGGATTTTACTGTATCTATGAAAAACAAAAGAGTTGTCGTTACAATTCTTGACCTGAGTGTCAAAACAAAACCATTCGATTTGGAGTTTTATTTTGAAATTAAAACTTAAATATACTGGGTGTCCAATTTTCGATGGTTTTGGGGGGTATCTCACTTATTCGTAAAGATAGAGAGTTGCCGTTTTCGCATTACTGTGCTACTTTTTTGTGAAACGAAAGATGCCGCGAACAAAATTTTCATAGTTCACTTTGTTTTCGAGATACAGGGTGATTTTGAAAATATTGCATTTTGGAACCTCCCTCGTATCTCAGTTATCGTTTAACTTATCGAAAAGGTAAAAAATGGTTTTTATGCAGTTTTTTACGTAGACTCCAGTGGCGTAGATAGATTTCCACTGAAGACTGTAATTTCTTAGATACTAGTCAAAGTTATGTTTTTTTAAATGGGACACCCTATATATATCTACGCCACTGGAGTCTACGTAAAAAACTGCATAAAAAACATTTTTTACCTTTTCGATAAGTTAAACGATAACTGAGATACGAGGGGGGTTCCAAAATGCAACATATTCAAAATCACCCTGTATCTCGAAAACAAAGTGAACTATGAAAATTTTGTTCACGGCATCTTTCGTTTCACAAAAAAGTAGCACAGTAATGCGAAAACGGCAACTCTCTATCTTTACGAATAAGTGAGATACCCCCCAAAACCATCGAAAATTGGACACCCGGTACATAGAGTTCAAACGACCCAAACTGTAATAGCATCGATTTTATGGACAGATGAGGCACATTTTACTCTGAATGGTGGAGTCAATACTCAAAACTAATCTATAAGAAATCGTTCAACAGGGTCTTCATGACAAGAAAGTTACCGTTTGGTGCAGTTTTGCAGCCGTATCTGTAACTGTAAACGGTGAACGATACTTGCAAATGTTAAGAGATGATGTTATTCCATAGCTGCTAAACGAGCACTACGAAATTGAAAACATCATTTTAAAGGAGGATGGAGCACCCTCGCACATTTTCTGACCAGTCAAAGAATTGTTAACCGACGCTTTTTAAGACCGTGTGTTAAGCAAACATTTCGCAAATTTATGGCTACCACAATCATAGGTGATTATTGGCTGTGGCGTTATTTAAAAAGTTTAGTGTTTAGAAGATGACCAACAACGCTACAAGAATTAAAAGAAAATATTATGGAGCCAATTCGTGCAATTCAACCAGATATGTTATGGAATGCTGTGTACAATTTGGAGGAAAGGTCGGTAATCTTACAACAACAGAATGGAAGTCATACTTAACAAATTGGTGTAACTGGTTTTGTGCATACTAAATCCCATTTGTTAAGAAATTACATTTCCTTTATTTTTTGTTATTAACTTAATTTGTTAAAAACTTATATAATAATTGAAAATATATCCCTTGTTTTATTATTACTCTATATAATCAATATCGTGGAAGTTGATGCGTTAGTCGGGTGATAGATGTAGATAATAGGAGACTCAAATTGTTGCCCTGAGGTAACCTGACGTAGCAAGAATTGACACACTTCCTACGAACAAATAACCAAAAGATTTTAATCATCCAAATTACACTGGTCAACAGGGTTTTATTTCCCTATACTCTGATACGTGTATGTTATGGACTTTTTCATTGTAATTCGGCTGCAGCCACCCCACAATCGATTTTTTAAATTCTTTCTGGACTAAAGTTTTGTACCCATTTTGTACCGTTTTGTACCAAAAATAAAAAATTTTGTACCTCGCCCGTTTAGAAGATATACTCAATTTTAGATGGGGGGGCCAGGGACATGCCAGCCCCCCCATGTCGGAATTTCAAAATTTCACTTATGCCATCGTATTGTACTAGTTTTGTACCGTTTTGTACCACAAAGCAAACATTTTGTACCTCGTTAGTTTTTGAGATATAATCGATCTTAGGTAGAGTGTTAGCCCCAATCACTTACACAATATTTTCACGTGATAGCTCATATTCAATCATATCCAACTGCAAAATTTTGTTTTAAAATTCCGTTCCGTTTGTATAATAGTTTTAATAGGCCATTCTCACCAATCATCCTGTATATATAGATATTAAATAGATCGATTATATCTCAAAAACTAACGAGGTACAAAATGTTTGCTTTGTGGCACAAAACGGTACAAAACTAGTACAATACGATGGCATAAGTGAAATTTTGAAATTCCGATATGGGGGGGCTAGCACTCTACTTAAGATCCATTATATCTCAAAAACTAACGAGGTACAAAATGTTTGCTTTGTGGTACAAAACGGTACAAAACTAGTACAATACGATGGCATAACTGAAATTTTGAAATTCCGACATGGGGGGGTTGGCATGTCCCTGGCCCCCCCATCTAAAATTGAGTATATCTTCTAAACGGGCGAGGTACAAAATTTTTTATTTTTGGTACAAAACGGTACAAAATGGGTACAAAACTTTAGTCCAGAAAGAATTTAAAAAATCGATTGTGGGGGGGCTGGCGACATGCAGCCTTGTAATTCTGAAAATATTTTCAAAAATTGGCTATCACGTCAGGTTTCTGAGAAATGTTTTTTAAAATATATATGTGAATTAAATGTACTGTATGTCTAAAGATATTGTTTTATGAATAAGTTAAAAGAAACTATCAAGTTATTATCATGCTAACGGGCATGTCTGAACAGGATTTAACATGTTTGGGCTTCATTTTTACGTCATAGTCGTTAAACCACTCCCTTTTTTATCTCTAGAACCAATCAAATCAAGAAATTAATAGATCCGTGCACATGTGAGTATAATATAAGACCCTACAGACACGTTATTCGACTTAAATTGGCTTAATGTATGGTAGTAACATTAGTTAAAAGTTTTTTGAATTCGCAATGTCCCGTAGGTGTGTCAATAATCCTAACAGTTTTTGTTATGCATGTGGAGAATTCACCGTCCAACAGCATAGCCCAGGTTAATAGAAAAATCGTATAACCTTTATTTTAAATTAAAAATTACAAATTAAGACAAGTTTTGGCCCTCTCACAATGTCTGTGCACAATTTGCTGTTACTTTGAGGAGCTGGATAAAAGGTAAGAGCATAGCTATGCCATTTGGTAGGCCTATGATTTGGCGAGAACAAAAGGATCATTCGACAGGCTGCTATTTTTTCTAAACAAAGACCTTCGGGTTTTCCAGTAAAAATAAGGATAAAATTACCTATCCTAATTTACCATGTGATGCCACTCGTCCAGTTCCTCATTCGGAAGCTTTGCCAGTACCAAGTCCTATGGATGTTTCGAACCAGGAACATGTTGAAACCGAGATAGAGAGTTGTCGGACACGGATGAAGAATATTTGCCATCTCAAGAGGACACGCCTCATTTAATAAATCAATTGGAATTAAATGATCTAGTTCGAGATCTCAATTTATCAAAAATTCAGAAGGCAGAAATATTAGGATCAAGACTGCAAGGATGGAAGTTGTTAGCTACGGATACGCGTATTTCTGTATATCGAAATCGCTAGAAAAAAAACTGTCACAGTATTTTTCAACCAAAGAAAGTTTTTCATTTTGCAAAAATGTTAACGGTTTAAGGCGAGAATTAGGTTACAAACATCAACCGAAAGAATGGCGTTTTTTTATAGATGCTTCTAAATTGCGTTTGAAAGCTGTCTTCCTGCATATAGGAAACATCTACCCCTCCATTCCTGTTGGTCATGCCGTTCACATGAAGGAAACATGTGATAATATGACAAGTCTCCTCGATAAAATCAATTACAAAATCTATAAATGGTACATCAGTGTTGATCTCAAAGTAATTGCAATTCTACTTGGTCTCTACAACTTGGATTCACAAAGTATTGCTGTTTCCTTTGTGAATGGGATAGTCGAGCAAAAAATTTGCATTATACTGTTAAGCAATGGCCAACCAGAATACAATATACTTCTGGAGAAAAGAACGTTGGTGGAGCCTCATAAAATTAGGTTTGATGAAGAATTTCGTCAAAGCATTGGACAAAGAGGGACCAGGATTTCGATACCTTAAACAAAAATTTCCTAATATATCTGAGGCAGAACTTAAAAAGGGGATTTTTAGAGGACCCCAGATTAATCTGTTACAACAGGATCGTGCTAAGTATGACCTCCATTTTGTTTTTGTTAGATTACTAACTTTTCAAAATTTTTCCAAATTGTACACAGCATTCCATAACATTTCCGGTTAAATTACACGAATCACACTTTTTTTAAATAACGCCACAGCCAATAATCGGCTGGGTTAAGATCAGATGATTTTGGTAGCCATAAATTTGCGAGATGTTTGCTTAACACACGATCTTGAACAGCATCGGTTAACAATTCTTTAACTGGTCGGAAAAAATGTCCGAGGATGCCCCATCCTGCATGAAAATGATGTTTTCAATTCCTCGGAGCTCGTTTTGCAGCTGTGGAATAACATCATCTCTTAACATTTTCAAGTATCTTCACCAAACGGTTACTTTCTTGGTATGAAGACCATGTTGAACGATTTCTTGTGGACTTTCTGCAGACCAGATTCTATTAGTTTTGAGTATTGACTCCACCACTCAGAGTAAAATGTGCCTCATCTCTCCATAAAATCCATGCTATTACAATTTGGGTCGTTTGAACTCTATGCCTACTTAAGTTTTAATTTCATAATAAAACTACAAATTGAATGATTTCGTTTTGACACTCAGGTCAACAATTCTAACGACAACTCTTTTGTTTTCTCATAGATACAGGAAAATCCAAATCCAAAAGCAACTAGATTCCATTTACTTTTTGCTACCAGCTTGATTTCGTGTAATTATATAAGACCTAAGAGGATGAAAGGCAGATGGCAAAGTTTGCCTGGTAGAAAGCTGGCATGAAACAGTAGATAGCTTGTAAAGATTTTATTTTTCGAAATATATTCCACGAAAATTAATATTTTTCTGCACTCGTTCGAACTAATTCCACTCCTTTGTTGATATAGTTACACCTTAACCTTACAATGACACCTTTTGAGCGATTTAGAACCATAGATAAGGTACAAATAGATCGGAAACTCACGTGTAAACACTTGGAGCAAAGTACATGTACTCCCTCTTACGTCCTTAGTCATGAACTAAATCGAAAGGGCGGGTAATATGAATTATTTAAATGATGTATTATGAAAATTTGTGTTCATTCACCGCTATTAACAGAGATTAATTCAGATGCCTAGTTCATCTACCAGCGAGTAGTAAGATGAACTAGATTTCTAAATTAATCTCCGTTAATAACGGTGAAACGAACAACTATTGTATAAACATATCTTGTTTTTATTAGAAATATATAATAAGTCTATGCATTAATACAGAAATTTGTATATTTTTGGACATAATTGTAAATGCGGGAAACAGACAATAAAACACGATTTTAAAACTTTTAACAGGTTATATCGGGTCTTAGACAATAGAAGAACTACGCAAAGCTACAATATCTTTCACACAAACGCTATGAAGAGATAGAGGAACTACGAAAAACTACACCATCTGTCACACAAACGCTATGAAGAGATAGAGGAACTACGAAAAACTACACCATCTGTCACACAAACGCTATGAAGAGATAGAGGAACTACGAAAAATTACACCATCTGTCACACAAACGCTATGAAGAGATAGAGGAACTACGAAAAACTACACCATCTGTCACACAAACGCTATGAAGAGATAGAGGAACTACGAAAAACTACACCATCTGTCACACAAACGCTATGAAGAGATAGAGGAACTACGAAAAATTACACCATCTGTCACACAAACGCTATGAAGAGATAGAGGAACTACGAAAAACTACACCATCTGTCACACAAACGCTATGAAGAGATAGAGGAACTACGAAAAACTACACCATCTGTCACACAAACGCTATGAAGAGATAGAGGAACTACGAAAAACTACACCATCTGTCACACAAACGCTATGAAGAGATAGAGGAACTACGAAAAATTACACCATCTGTCACACAAACGCTATGAAGAGATAGAGGAACTACGAAAAACTACACCATCTGTCACACAAACGCTATGAAGAGATAGAGGAACTACGAAAAACTACACCATCTGTCACACAAACGCTATGAAGAGATAGAGGAACTACGAAAAATTACACCATCTGTCACACAAACGCTATGAAGAGATAGAGGAACTACGAAAAACTACACCATCTGTCACACAAACGCTATGAAGAGATAGAGGAACTACGAAAAACTACACCATCTGTCACACAAACGCTATGAAGAGATAGAGGAACTACGAAAAACTACACCATCTGTCACACAAACGCTATGAAGAGATAGAGGAACTACGAAAAATTACACCATCTGTCACACAAACGCTATGAAGAGATAGAGGAACTACGAAAAACTACACCATCTGTCACACAAACGCTATGAAGAGATAGAGGAACTACGAAAAACTACACCATCTGTCACACAAACGCTATGAAGAGATAGAGGAACTACGAAAAACTACACCATCTGTCACACAAACGCTATGAAGAGATAGAGGAACTACGAAAAATTACACCATCTGTCACACAAACGCTATGAAGAGATAGAGGAACTACGAAAAACTACACCATCTGTCACACAAACGCTATGAAGAGATAGAGGAACTACGAAAAACTACACCATCTGTCACACAAACGCTATGAAGAGATAGAGGAACTACGAAAAATTACACCATCTGTCACACAAACGCTATGAAGAGATAGAGGAACTACGAAAAACTACACCATCTGTCACACAAACGCTATGAAGAGATAGAGGAACTACGAAAAACTACACCATCTGTCACACAAACGCTATGAAGAGATAGAGGAACTACGAAAAACTACACCATCTGTCACACAAACGCTATGAAGAGATAGAGGAACTACGAAAAACTACACCATCTGTCACACAAACGCTATGAAGAGATAGAGGAACTACGAAAAACTACACCATCTGTCACACAAACGCTATGAAGAGATAGAGGAACTACGAAAAACTACACCATCTGTCACACAAACGCTATGAAGAGATAGAGGAACTACGAAAAACTACACCATCTGTCACACAAACGCTATGAAGAGATAGAGGAACTACGAAAAACTACACCATCTGTCACACAAACGCTATGAAGAGATAGAGGAACTACGAAAAACTACACCATCTGTCACACAAACGCTATGAGAAGATAGAAAAACTACATAAAACTACAATATCTTTCACACAAACGCTATGATATATAGAAATAGTTATTGTGTTACCCAAGTGCTATGAAAATATTAGATAAAGCGAATAGAATTACAGCTATTCATTCAAATCACACACTAGCACTACGAAAAGATGTCTACGACCCATAACAACAATAACAATAATGGCGAGTAAACAGATGTTCCTCAAAACAGCGTGCAACGAATCCTGTGGCACCTGCGCACTTACCGCTTACTACTACCAACGACATCTCGTGGGCTTAGTCATGTACTACTCAGTTTGCCCCAACTTTGCCATAAGAGATTCTACCCCGTGTTTAGAACGGACTGTTTGGGATGCATTTAAAAGTGTGACAAAGAATTTCTTAGGAAATAAAAAATCTGAAAGATTTCATCAGGATATTTCCACTATTGAGAAACGCCATCAGGGCATGTGGAATAGCGAGATGCTTGCTGACTACTGTTGGACTTTAATTTCGGAATATTCTTCATCCCAATATAAAGGAAAAGTGAAACGAAAGACTTTCTAAATACGTCCCAGAATAGCATATACTTTATTATAATACCAGACGTGATAGAAGATATTTGTTTTTATAATAATTGTTAGGAATATAAAACAAAATAAGTTTGTATATAATTCAGAAAGAAAAAAAAAAAATAAAATTTGTTGTTCTGTGTTATCAGTAATATAAAAAGCTTATGTCGGTAAAATTTTAGATTTCAAGTATTTATTCTTATCATGTATTAATTAAAATAAATCTATAGATAAGACAAAAAAATATCTATGTAAAACGAAAAAAAAAAAAATTTCAATCATTTAAGTTACTACCTTTGATTAACGACTGAGTTTTTTCGCTCGTGTCATTATGGGTGAATATGTACGCAATCTGACGGAGAAAAATCGATATTTAAACGACAAGCTCCACTATAAAGATGGAAAAATCAAACATTTAGAAAGAAAAAATAGAAAACTAGAACAAGAACTGCTTGAAATACGTATGTCTATAACGATGTTATTACGGAGTTTTAAACCATACCCACAACTTTGTGAAAACATTCAAGATGGTCATCATCAGGTTAGTGGTTACGTTCAAGATTTGAATATAAAGAATCAAGAACTGTCAGAGTTGAACCGTACATTGAAGGAGGATTTGGAAAAGAAGCAGGAAGAGAATGTGAATTTAAATGTAGAGAAAGAAGAAAATCAAAAAAGAATCGAAGGTTTAGTAAATAAAATTAAATATTTAAAACGAGATAGGAAACAATCGAACGATACTACATCAAAAACAAGCAATTGTGACATAATAATAAATATACAAAATCAGTATAAAAACCTGGAACAGAAATTTAATCAGTTTGTTAGAACTCCATCTCTAGGTCGTTCCCAGCGTGAAAAACACTTAAAACAAATCTGCGGCGATTATAAAAATTCTGCGCAATATTTATCTAAAAATAACCTGCAAGTATGTGCGCCAGAATTCCAGAGAGCGTTAGATCGATATGAAGAGAGGTGTCGAAATAACGATCCAAAAATCAAGACGGAACATAAGAAAAGTATTTCTAGTTTTACGCAAAATATGAGGTCTATAAAATCAAGAATGGAAACGTTTCAGGCTAGCGTTCAGACTCGTGCTGATGGCTTACTTGAAGATATTAATGATTTGTATAACAGTTTAGATAATCCTCGTTTAACGATTACACAGAAACAGTTGGAAGAGGATGAAATCGAACAATATCAGTACGTTGTATCGCTTATCGAAAAAGATAAATCAATAGTTGATACAGTAAAATATTTAAGTACGTAATTTGAAAGTGTTCGAAGATAAATGAGTTTTACTGTATATAACGTTACATTATCAATATCTATTGCATCATGTTTATTATTATTACTATTTAAATGTATCTCATATTAATTTAATTTTAAGTTGCCATATTGTAAATATATTTGTTTTAATTTGTATTATTCGTTAATAAATATTGGATATGATTTTAAATAGTATGATACAAAACGTAATAGAGTTATAAATTTCCTATTCAAGTATTAAATTTGATTGGTTCTGTACTTTCTTTTTTATCACTAGCTAATATAAATAAATCCTTCCTCTCCGCTTATCGTGAGCTTGAGCTGATAACACAGCAAATTAGAAGTCGAATATCAAACATGTTTGTATCTGTTAGTCGGTGAGAGCAAAAAAAAACAGTTTAGTCTTGTTTGTGAGTTAACAGTAACAACGAGAATATTGTTTTCCAATCCTAACATTATGAGTAGTAAACACGGAATACTGGAAAGAGAGGTTCGAGATTTGAAGCGAAAACTTGATGATGAAAGGGATCACACAAGAGAGCTAAAAGGTACAATACAATCGTTTACATCTTTATTACAATGTTTTAAACCACATCCTTGCCAGTATAAAGACGATACGGATGCTTATTATCGGATTAAGCATTATATGGAATCTATAAACGAGTTGCACGATAAATTGAAAGCAAAGGAGGATAAAATAATTGAACTACAACAGCGAAATATGGTACAAGAAAATGAATTTAAAAAACAGGAAGCAGCACTAACTCAATTAAGGGTGGAAAATCAAGAAATAGCAGCAAGACAAAAGGAATGGGAAAACATGCAGAACGAGAATATTCGATTGAAGGGATATCGGAAAAGAAGCATAAATAAAGTTAAATTTTTGGAAAATAAAATTAAAGCATTAAATCAGCATAAACAAGGGTACAGGATGAAAAGACAGGAGGAAGAAGAGCTAATTCAATTAAGGTCAAAAAATCAAGAATTTGTAGCGAAACAAAAGGAATGGGAAAAAATACAAGAAGAGAATATTCAATTAAAAGCAAGCCGAAAGATTAATCTAACGAAAATAAAATCTCTGGAAAGTCAGATTAAAAATGGGAAGAGGTTAAATATTGATATACAAAAACGTAATCTGATAAAAGGTGAATACAAGAAGGAAGATCGGAGCTGCAGCGTACTAAGAGATATAGAAGAGGAGTATCAAAAATTACAAAAGAAATTCGATGATTTAACTAAAAAGCCACTAGCAGGTCGTTCAAAACGTGAAGAACAGTTAAAAAAAATGTCTGCCGATTGTGAAAAGAAAATGCAATCCTTATCGAAAGCCAAGCAATTTGAATGTAAGCTACTATTTTCGGTAGCATTACAAAAATATAAAAAACAGTGCGGAAAGAACGATATCAAAATAAAACACGAACGAACGGAGGAACTCAAAAATTTTACGTCGAAAATCAGGTCTATACGATATAGAAAGACAAAATTGCCGACTAGCGTAAATTGCTTACTAAATGATATCAAAGATCTGTACAACGAATTGGACTGTATCGATTCGACATCAGAGGAATTGAAAAATATCGAAGATGAGGAGAACGAAATATTTCAGTGTATCGCAAAAAATGTCACCTACGACGACGTGGAAGTTTCTTTGGAAAATCTTTTCAAGGATTAATTACAAAAATAAAATTTATAAATGATTATAAAATGAACATTTTGTTAAGTATTGTTGATAATTATATTATGTATATAAAATATATCAGCTCTATAAATAATCAACTAATATTTCATGCGTTGATTGTATCTGTTATCAATTTATTTTTAAGTTGTTATTTATATTTCTTATTAATAAAGATTTTCTCTCAGGTTTGTTAATCTTAATTACTATTAGTTATATTATAACATATTTTAAAATCCGACCAGGTAAACTTATAGTGGTAGATGAGGAGCACATTTTAATAACAATATAGATTTTATAACATTCATGATGACGTCACGCCGAAATTAATTTGTATTTTAGTAAATAGCAGATTTATGTTTTCTGACAATGTATTGTAAGAAGATGGTATTTCTAACACATCACAATCATTTATTAAATACTTTATCCAACTGTGTTTGCAATAACAAAGAATGAAATTTGATTGTTTAAATTTCGCGGTTTCGAAGTTTCAAGCTTAGTTTACCGAAATTTCACGTAACGCATGTTATATGAAGTGTAAACTATGAAATCTAATAATAACTATTTTTAATTAATAACTATTTCTCATACAAGTAATATTTAATGACATATATCTAGAACCTAATTCAAATTTTGCGTTTTACGCAAATATGCATCAGTTGGTCATATTTTATACTGTTATACGTTAAAAAAATTAGCTGTTTAAGAAATTTACAATAAAAATACCATATCCCATTTAAATAAATGCAAATTGACTTCGGTATGACGTTACGATGAATGGTATAAAATGTACATTTTTATTAAAATGTGCTTCCCCTAGACCACTATAACTTTACCTATTCCGATTTTAAATTTCTTATTTAGTTTCATTCATCATTTTAAGTGGTCCACCCTGTATAATAAAAAGTCCAAGTTTTGTTTTATAGTATGATATTTGTTTGGCTGGCTTACGCTCTATTTCAAAATTCTGCCTTGAGCTGTTTAACACGATTTCTAAATTTAATAATAAAATAACTGAAAACAAAAAAAAACGTAATGGAATTATGAATTTCCTACTGAAATATTAAATTTGATCAGTTTTGTGCAAATTTTTATCGCGGATTAGTGCAAACAAATCCATCCACTAAACTTGTCGTGAACTTGAGCTGATAACACAGCAAATTAAAAGTCAAATATCAAACATGTTTGTATCTGTTAGTCGGTGAGAGCAAAAAAACAGTTTAGTCTTGTTCGTGAGTTAACAGCGAGGATATTGTTTTCCGATCGTAACATTATGAGTAGTAAACACGGAATACTGGAAAGAGAGATTCGAGATTTGAAGCGAAAACTTGATGATGAAAGGGATCACACAAGAGAGCTCAAAGGTACAATACTATCATTTACATCTTTATTACAATGTTTTAAACCACATCCTTGCCAGTATAAAGACGATACGGATGCTTATTATCGGATTAAGCATTACATAGAATCTATAAACGAGTTGCACGATAAATTGAAAGCAAAGGAGGATAAAATAATTGAACTACAACAGCGAAATATGGTACAAGAAAATGAATTTAAAAAACAGGAAGCAGCACTAACTCAATTAAGGGTGGAAAATCAAGAAATAGCAGCAAGACAAAAGGAATGGGAAAACATGCAGAACGAGAATATTCGATTGAAGGGATATCGGAAAAGAAGCATAAATAAAGTTAAATTTTTGGAAAATAAAATTAAAGTATTAAGTCAGCATAAACAAGGGTACAGGATGAAAAGACAGGAGGAAGAAGAGCTAATACAATTAAGGGCAAAAAAACAAGAATTTACATCAAAAGAAATGGAATGGAAAAAGATACAAGAAGAGAATACTGAATTAATAGAAAATCGAAAAAGAAGCATAAATAGTGTAAATTCTGTGAGAGGTGAAATTAGTGTGCGTGAGACACCAAAACGTAAGCTGCTAAAAACTGAATACAAGAAGAAGGATAGTAGCTGTAACGTACTAGGAGTTATAGAAGAAGAATATCAAAAATTAGAAAATAAATTCGATGATTTAACTAACATGCAATTACCAGGTCGTGTAAAACGCGTAGAAGACATAAACAAAATAATTGTCGATTTTAAACAAACATTGCAATGCTTAGCGGCACCTAAGAAATTCAAGAAGGAGGCCCTACTTACAGGAGCATTAGAAAAATTAAAAGAACAGCGGGAAAGGAACGATCAAGAAATAGACAAAGTAAGCTATAAGAACCGCAAACAGTTTACAACAGCGAAACATGGCACAAGAAAATGAATGCGCCGAAAATGACGCCTATAAGACAGAAATGGTCAAAATTGCAGACTCAGACAGATAAAGTACTAAATGATATCAAGGATGTCTATAACGAATTGGATCGTGATTCGACATCCGAGATACTAATACAAATCGAAGAAGAAGAAAACAAAATGTATCAGTGGTTTGTAGAAACTTTCAAACATGACAACGTAGAAACTTGTACGGACAATCAAAATGAAAAATAATTGTAAAAATAACATTTGTAAATTATTAAAATGAAAATTTTTCTAAGTATTGTTTATGGTTATATGTGTACAATAACCTATTAATAAGTTTGTAAATAATCCATTAATATTTCATGCGTTGATTGTATCTGTTATCAATTTATTTTTAAGTTGTTGTTTATATTTCTTATTAATAAAGATTTTCTCTCAGGTTTGTTAATCTTAATTACTATTAGTTATATTATAACATATTTTAAAATCCGACCAGGTAAACTTATAGTGGTAGATGAGGAGCACATTTTAATAACAATATAGATTTTATAACATTCATGATGACGTCACGCCGAAATTAATTTGTATTTTAGTAAATAGCAGATTTATGTTTTCTGACAATGTATTGTAAGAAGATGGTATTTCTAACACATCACAATCATTTATTAAATACTTTATCCAACTGTGTTTGCAATAACAAAGAATGAAATTTGATTATTTAAATTTCGCGGTTTCGAAGTTTCAAGCCTAGTTTATCGAAATTTTACGTAACGCATGTTATATGAAGTGTAAACTATGAAATCTAATAATAACTATTTTTAATTAATAACTATTTCTCATACAAGTAATATTTAATGACATATATCTAGAACCTAATTCAAATTTTGCGTTTTACGCAAATATGCATCAGTTGGTCATATTTTATACTGTTATACGTTAAAAAAATTAGCTGTTTAAGAAATTTACAATAAAAATACCATATCCCATTTAAATAAATGCAAATTGACTTCGGTATGACGTTATGATGAATGGTATAAAATGTACATTTTTATTAAAATGTGCTTCCCCTAGACCACTATAACTTTACCTATTCCGATTTTAAATTTCTTATTTAGTTTCATTCATCATTTTAAGTGGTCCACCCTGTATAATAAAAAGTCCAAGTTTTGTTTTATAGTATGATATTTGTTTGGCTGGCTTACGCTCTATTTCAAAATTCTGCCTTGAGCTGTTTGACACGATTTCTAAATTTAATTTTAAAATAACTGAAAACAAAAAAAACGTAATGGAATTATGAATTTCCTACTGAAATATTAAATTTGATCAGTTTTGTGCAAATTTTTATCGCGGATTAGTGCAAACAAATCCATCCACTAAGCTTGTTGTGAACTTGAGCTGATAACACAGCAAATTAGAAGTCAAATATCAAACATGTTTGTACCTGTTAGTCGGTGAGAGCAAATTAACAGTTTAGTCTTGTTCGTGAGTTAACAGCGAAGATATTGTTTTCCGATCGTAACATTATGAGTAGTAAACACGGAATACTGGAAAGAGAGATTCGAGATTTGAAGCGAAAACTTGATGATGAAAGGGATCACACAAGAGAGCTCAAAGGTACAATACAATCGTTTACATCTTTATTACAATGTTTTAAACCACATCCTTGCCAGTATAAAGACGATACGGATGCTTATTATCGGATTAAGAATTACATAGAATCTATAAACGAATTGCACGATAATTTGAAATCAAAGCGGGATAAAATAATTGAACTACAACAGCGAAACATGGCACAAGAAAATGAATTGAAAAAACAGGAAGCAGAGCTAGTTCAGTTAAGGGTGGAAAATCAAGAAATTGCAGCAAGACAAAAGGAATGTGAAAAAATGCAAAACGAGATTATTCGATTGAAGGCATATCGGAAAAGAAGCATAATTAAAATAAAACTTTTGGAAAATAAAATTAAACAATTAAATCAGAACAAACAAAGGTGCAGATACAAATTGCAAAAACAGGAAGAAGAGCTAATTCAATTACGGGCAGAAAACCAAAAATTTATAATGTATCGATTCGACATCAGAAAAGTTGAAAAATATCGAAGATGAGGAGAACGAGATATTTCTTATTATCATCAAAAATTTCACCTACGACGACGTGGAACTTTCTTTGGAAAATCTTTTCAAGGATTAATTATAAAAATAAAATTTGTAAATGATTATAAAATGAACATTTTGTTTATAATTATATTATGTATGAAAAAAATATTTATCAGCTCTATAAATAATCAACTAATATTTCATGCATTGAATTTATTCTGTTATCAATTTATCTCTAAAAGGGTCTAAAAACGATACGATAAGTTGTACAATCCGTTGTACAACCGTAGTTGGTTCGACAATATAAACGATAATTGCAACGTGTGAAAATAGCATTGTAGTACAACCTGTTGTACAATGCAAAATGAGTTGGAAGTAGTACGGAAAAAAACCTAATTAGTAAAATTTACGAACCAAGTGCGTGAAATCAATTTCGCGAATGAGTGACCAGTTTAAAGCGCGAAAAAAGGAAGAAGAGCTAATTGGAACGAATTCAGAAAACCAAAAATTTCACGGCAAAAGGAAGTAAAAATACAATACTTTTTGAACGACAACTATAATATATAATACACACAACTTGTTAAATACGTTTAAGCGTTTATGACCATATTATTAAGAACAGTTAGGGATTTATGATTTTAAAATGTCACTAAATTAATCAAGTTCCAGGAAGTACCATTTTTACTTTTACGCACTCGTGCTTAAAGTGACTTTTTACGCACGCAAACGAATCGTGAAATGACAGGTTTTGAAAATCATTTCGAGTACAAAATAGTAAATTATGACAACTTGTGTATAATCAAGCTTTTAAATGCACGAGAAGTAACGAGTTTATTGTACGACGCGATATCAGAGGAGTTGAAAAATTTAAGTTGAGGAGTGAAATATTTCAATATATCTAAAAAATTAACGAGTGAACTTTCATACGAAAATCTTTTCAAGTATAAATGCAACAATAATTTTAATTATAGAAGAAATCAAATCAATAATGTTTCAATACATGACATGTACCTATATGTCATTTGAAATTTCCTGATATTTCACTGGACTATTAAACGCAATTTGGGATTGGCTGTTCAAGCAACCTTTACAACCGTACGCCGTTCGACAATCTAAACGATAATTGCAACGCTTATTGTAGTGTGTTTACAATTGGTTTATGATGGATGGTATACTGAAAAATCTATTGTACTACCCATAACGACAAAAATTGCAATGCATAGACATGGTTACTACCGCTGATACGATTCACATGTCATTGTGACAACTGCTCTGATTTTTATTAAACTTATTAATGCTTTTGCTTCTTTTCTTCAATATCATCCAACAACAATGCTATCGCAAGAATGGCTGCTTTCTTTTTCTTTGATGTCATGATACTATAATGACACTACTACTGTCAACTAGAAATGAAGTTTAGAGATCAGTCGTACTACCTGTCGAACTGTAAATTATTTACGTGTGGAGGCAAAACAACGACCGACATGTCTGTACGATTTTATGTCGAAATTGTAGTACGACAAGTCGTACAACCGATCGTATCGTCTCTAGACCCCTTAAATTGCTGTATTGCATATCTTTGTTCTAGTTTATATAATATTTTTTGGTAATAAACGTTGTTCAGATTTATTCATATTAAATCGATATACTGTATTAACCCTGCTTACCTAGGTTTAATAGTTACACCATTATCGGAAATCTTCAATTAATTAGTAAAATCCAGTAAATCCATCTTCTCGACTTATCACGATTTTTATCTGTTAAACAAATTGCGGAACCGACGTATCCTCGATGAAGTGTGATTCACTGCTGTCGGTAAAATACAGTCGATCAGGCTCACATGTATATATGAACACCCGGTTCTACTCGATTTCGGGTATTCGGTTTCAGATACCACATTTCGGGTAACCGGATTTCAAGCATGCGTTTCCAAGTTTACGTCTTAGTTAGTTAAATACCAATCACTATACCCATTATTGTTACATTGTTAGTTGTTAGGTAAGTAATTTCTTATAACATGCAAGTAAAATGCAACATTTTGGTGGATTCTCTTATGAAAACGTTTAATTATTAATAAAGAGGAGGTTATTTCAAACATAATCTCCTAATATCTTAAATAAGCATCTGAATTTTACTTCATAAATCACATATAAAACAAAAAGTTATGTTTTACTTGGATCCCTCACAAATGTTTCAAGATGTTACTTACCTAACTCTGTAACAGCAATGGGTGGTGATTGGTATTTATGTAATTACCTAAGATGTGAACTCAAAAGCGGATGATGCTCGAAATCCGGACATCCGAAATTGGGTATTAACCGAAACCGGGTATTACCTGAAACCGCATATAATCTGAAACCGGATATTACCAGAAATCTAGTGGAACCGGGTACCCGAAATCGAGTACTCGAAACCGGATACTCGATTGTGCAACCGGGTACCCGGTTTCTGAAAAAACGACGGGTTTCGACAGCCCTAATGCAAACATATGGTTACATATGTTACGTACAAGCAGACAACCTTCAGTGATACGATCTTACTATAACATTCATATACTACATATACATACGTAAGTATGTACATACATGCGAGGCTGATCGACTGCACTTCATCGATGCCAGTGAATCACACTTGAGAGGATAGCGGTATATCCGCACACTACTGATAAAACAAAAACTGTAACTGTAGTATCGAATACGTCCGTATCAGTTAGTCAGGCAAAAAAACAGCTTAGTATTGTACTGTGAATTGATAGTGACAGTATTTTTTTTGTCAACAGTAACACTATGAGTAATACAGATGAAAAAAACTGTGACGATTTGAACCGAAAACTTGAATACAAAAGAAATCTAGAAAAAAAACTACAATTGTTTACATCTTTAACACAATATGTTAAACCGCGTCCTTGCGAGTGTAAAGACGATGATGAAGCTTATAATCAGCTTAAGCATTATTTAATATTTGTAAGCCAGTTGCCCAACGACTCGAAGGAAAAGCAGGATAAAATAAACGAATTACAACAACAGATCATGGTACAACAAAATGAATTGAAGAAAAAGAAGAAGAGCTAACTGAATTAAGGGCAAAAGTACAAGAATTTACATCAAAAGAAATGGAATGGAAAAAGATACAAGAAGAGAATACTGAATTAATAGAAAATCGAAAAAGATGCATAAATAGTGTGAATTCTGTGGGAGGTGAAATTAGTGTGCGTGATACACCAAAACGTAAGCTGATAAAAACTGAATACAAGAAGAAGGATAGTAGCTATGATGTATTCGGAGTTATAGAAGAGGAATATAAAAAATTAGAAAATAAATTCGATGATTTAACTAACATGCAATTACCAGGTCGTGTAAAACGCGTAGAAGACATAAACAAAATAATTGTCGATTTTAAACAAACATTGCAATGCTTAGCGGCACCTAAGAAATTCAAGAAGGAGGCCCTACTTACAGGAGCATTAGAAAAATTAAAAGAACAGCGGGAAAGGAACGATCAAGAAATAGACAAAGTAAGCTATAAGAACCGCAAACAGTTTTCGCCGAAAATGACGCCTATAAGACAGAAATGGTCAAAATTGCAGACTCAGACAGATAAAGTACTAAATGATATCAAGGACGTCTATAACGAATTGGATCGTGATTCGACATCCGAGATACTAATACAAATCGAAGAAAAAGAAAAGGAAGAGTATCAGTGGTTTGTAGAAACTTTCAAACATGACAACGTAGAAACTTGTACAGACAGTCAAAATTAATGAAAAATAATTGTGAAAATAAAATTTGTAAATCATTAAAATTAATATTTTTCTAAGTATGTATTGTTTATGGTTATATGTACAATATACAAGATAATGAGTTATAAATAATCCACTAATGTATCCCTTATCAATTTATTTCTATGTTGTTGTTAATATTTGTTGATAATAAATATTTTCTCTCAGGTTTGTTAATCTTAATTATTTAACATTCATTAACCTTATTTTAATCATCGTAATAATTATGGCATCGTCAAAAATTTATTATATTATGTATGTAAAATATATCAGCTCTATAAATAATCAACTAATATTTTATATTATGTTATCAATTTATATTTAAGTTGCTGTATTGCATAGTTTTGTTGGCAATTGAAAACATAAAAAAAGATGTCAAATATCCTCAAGCAAAAGCTTAAGAAATATAGTTTTTAAAAGAATTTACTTTGACATTTTATTTATCGAAAAAAAAATCATCTATATGAAAACAGATTGGGCTACTTTTTATAACGCCTTGTATATTTTGAGACCCCTATTACGTATGGAATTAGGTACGAGGGAGCGTTTTTATATTCGTGGAATGAGCGGGTTGTAGGGGGGTGATTAGGCGCATTGGGGGCGTGGCCTGTGCAGCGACTCATAATTAGTTAAATACGAAGTTTCATTGTTATTAGACAGTTAGTCTTTGAGCTATCGTCAACCAAGTAACATAATCAGGAGTGAAAAGTGAAATGTGGAAAAAATCGAATATCGTGCCGTTATAAAGTTCCTTACCAGGCAAGGAAAATCAGTCGCGACCATAATGAATGGGATGTCATTGGTTTACGGCGACTCTTGTCCAGGAAAAAACCATGGTGTACAAGTGGCATAGTTTATTTAAACAAGGAAGGGAATCCCTTGAAGACGACCCGAGGCAGGGCAGGAGCATTGAGGTGACCACGCTAGCACTTATCCAAAAAGTTGAAAAAATTGTACTCGAAGATGCTCGACTAAAGAAGAAACAACTCGCAGAAATGGTTGGAGTATCCGATACAACGATTTTTAAAATCCTACACGATCATCTCGGCATGTCTAAGGTCAGCGCAAGATGGGTGCCGAGAATGCTCACGCCGCCGCAAAAACAACAGCGCGTAGAGTGTTCGCGTGCATTTTTGGACCTCTGTAATGAAGACAAGGATGGTGTATTGAGTCGAATCATTCATCAGTTCATCATTATGAACCTGAGTCCAAACAAGACTCCATGCAGTGGCATAAAAAGGGCACAGCACCTCCCAAGTAATTTAAAGTGTCACAATCAGCTGGGAAACTCATGGCAACGGTATTTTGGGACTCGGAAGGAATATTGTTGATTGATTATAAAGATAAAGGTGTTTCTATAACCGGAGAAAATTACGCTTCAATATTAGAGCGACTAAAAGAAGCCATTAAAGAGAAAAGACGGGGAAAATTGACGAAAGGTGTGCTGCTCTTGCACGAAAACGCGCCCGTCCACAAGAGCCGCGTTGCGTTAGCTGCCCTGCATAAGGTGGGCTTCGAAATTGTGAATCACCCACCCTACAGCCCAGACCTGGCCCCGAGTGATTATTACCTGTTTCCGAAAATGAAAAAAGAGCTGCGGGGTAAAAAATTTACAGCCGATGATGACGTCAAGGAGGCAGTTTCGGCGTATTTTGCAGATAAAGAGAAATCATTTTTTATGAGGGTATAAATAAATTAATTGAAAGATGTGAAAAATGTATCCGTCTTGCAGGTGAATATATTGTAAAAGAAAAATAATTTGGTTTTTTTATTTCCACCCCTTATCCCCCATTCCGCGAATATAAAAACGCTCCTTCGTATAATGAAGTAATTTGTAAAAGCATCGAATAAGGACGGAAACTGTTGTAAGTACCTTTGCAGTAATCACCTTAATTTGTTCTTTCCCCTGAAAAACTGAAACAAATCAGCAAAAATCAAGAGGATAGGTTCCATTAGAAGATAAAATATTTCAATAGCGTAGAGTACGTACCAGGGGAAGTGGAATACAAACATGGCGGCTGATTACGTGTGATTAGTCTATAATTAAATGTTCAAGTTTTGTTTTAATATAATAATATTTGCTTGGTTAGATTAGATTACACGGATATTCAAAATTTGGTTTTAGAGGCGTTCGACACGATTGTAAATTTAATGTTACAATAACTGAAAACAAAAAAAAAACGTAATGAAATTATAAATTTCCTATTAAAGTATCAAATTTGATCAGTGCTGTACTTTCCTTTTATCACTAGCTAATAGCTCTCCGCTTATCGCGATTTTGCTGATAAAACAAAAAATCTCGAAGTAGTAGTATCTGTTTTAGTCTTGTCCTGTGAGTTGATAGTGAGAATATTGTTATCCAATCGTAACACTATGACTGGTAGATATGAAATACTGGAAAGAGAGATTCGAGATTTAAAGCGAAAACTTGAGGATGAAAGGAAACACACAAAAGAGCTAAAAGGTAGAATACAATCGTTTACATCTTTATTACAATGTTTTAAACCACATCCTTGCCAGTATAAAGACGATACGGATGCTTATTATCGGATTAAGCATTACATAGAATCTATAAACGAGTTGCACGATAAATTGAAAGCAAAGGAGGATAAAATAATTGAACTACCACAGCGAAACGTAGTACAAGAAAATGAATTGACAAGAAAGGAAACAGCAAGACAAAAGGAATGGGAAAAAATGCAAAACGAGAATATTCGATTGAAGGGATATCGGAAAAGAAGCATAAATCAAGTTAAATTTTTGGAAAATAAAATTAAACTATTAAATCGGTGCAGATACAGATTGAAAAAACAGGAAGAAGAGCTAATTCAATTGAAAGCAGACAAGCAAGAATTTATAGCGAAACAAAAGGAATGGGAAAAAATAGAAGAAGAGAATAATCGATTAAAAGCAAATCGAAAAAGAAGTATAATGAAAGTAAAATCGTCGGAAATATTAAAGCAGCAGAAATATGGACATATGAGGAGGTTAAATAGGAATATACAAAAACGTAAGCTGATAAAAGGTGAATACAGAAAAAAGATAGTAGCAGCGGTGTACTATGGGATATAGAAAAGGAGTATCAGAAATTACAAAATAAATTCGATGATTTAACTAACATGCAATCAACAGTTCGTGTAAAACGCGCAAAAGATATAAGTAAAATAACTGCCGATTGTAGACAAAAATTTCAATGCTCAGCGGCAACTAACGAAAATATCACACTACTTGTGGGAGCATTACAACAATTTAACGAAAAATTCGAAGAGAACGATCTAAAAATAAAAGACGAAGGTAATAAGAACCGCAAGAAGTTTTTGCCGAAGATGACGCCTATAAGACAGAAATGGTCAAAATTGCAGACTCAGACAGATAAAGTACTAAATGATATCAAGGACGTCTATAACGAATTGGATGGTGATTCGCCATCGGAGCTACTAATACAAATCGAAAAAAAGAAAACGAAATGTATCAGTGGGTTGTAGAAATTTGCAAACGTAACAACGTAGAAACTTGTGTAGACAATCAAAATGAATGAAAAAGTAATTGTAAAAATAAAATTTGTAGATTTATACTCATATATTATGCATTAAATGTATCTGTTGTCAATTTATCTCTTTGTTGTTTATATTTGTTAGTAATAAACATTTTCTCAGAGTTTAAATAATCTAATTATTTTTAAATGTATGGTGTCAGTTCGATTATCCGTGTGCGGATTAACCGTGCTGTGAATTAATCGTGTTAGCAAACAGCATTTTGATTATCCGGGTTTCAATTATCCGTGCAGAATTATTAGTACAAACGGTGCACGTCAATTCGCCGACCATCATCGTATACATCGTACAACTTAACTGCTTTCCACGTTAACGCCTTGAATCGTTTTGCAATATCTCCTACAATTTTAACTTTTTCTAAATAATTTTTCATCAAAAACTTCTGTAGTTCTCTATCTTCAAATTTGTCGCTGGAAGTTTTTCGAAATCTAAACTTTCTTCGATTCAATTGTCAATGAAAGTTGAAGAAGCATTCCGATCGACTCGTATTAATTTACGTAAGTAGTCATAATAATTTATAAACCAACTTTTTGACTAAAATAAGTAGGTGCGGATTAACCGTGCTTTTCGATTTTCCGGACTTGGTTCAGTCCCGACCAGCACGGATAATCGAGGTTCTACTGTACTTCATTGACCCTATTTACTTAGTCGTAATATTATGCAATGAGCATTTAATGATAGCTATTAACACACGAATATGAAAATTACAATACGAGGCGAAGCCGAGTAGCCTATATCTGCTGGTAGGTCACTCGCCGTTAAGCATTGTCGACGCAGCACCATAACCGACGTTCGTGGTCTTCCCGGTTTTTCACCATCCTTCAGAGTGAAGGATTCCCCTTTGGAATTCTCAATGTCACCTTATCTGCTTTTTCTAGTAAGCACACACTTGGTCTCAATGGTCTCAAGACCATTTTGGCTCACTTTGTATATCAATTATTAATAGTTATTTAACCAACAATCTCGAACATTAACGCGGTCGCTGCGCTCACGCGTTAAAATATCTCGATCATTAATCGCCTTCATTAATGTAAGAGTTAGTTACAATACTTTTCCGTCGACCGTATATCTTTCTAAAGTGGAGAAATAATGCTTTACTTGTTTCTCATTGCACTAAGATATAAATTCGGCATAAGTTTTTTCATACAGACTTCTGCTCTTTTCCGGTAGTAAATTTAATGATACTGAATTAGCACTTTCTGCCACTTCCGGCGGAGTTAATGTAAAATTTTCACCCACTTTCATTGCTTGGAAGAATTCAACGCAACACAAAACACTAAAAAACCGTTCGATTATGTTTCACGCTTAATAATGACAGTGAATAGAGTTTTAGTTTGACGTTGTTTGATTTTGTTGATTTCGTTGGTTACCATTGAAACCATCAAAATTGTTCATTAACAGAAAATCATGCATTAATAAGGGTCGATTTGGCAACGTTTAGAATACCATTATCGAACACTGTATATTACGAAATTGAAGTAAATACATTTTTCTCACATATTTACATGACAAATACACTTCATCTTGAACAATTATCTCCTTCTCGATTAAATGATTAGATAAAACTTGGATAGGTATACAAAAAAAACATTATTTGTATCAGTAAGCGAAAAGTTTTTAAGTTTTCAAGTTCTAAATTTTTCTATAATCATGTCTATGAATTTAAGAAATCCGTGTTCACATCCAATTCACTGCAGTAGCTGTCGAGGTGAAATTGAATATCTCAGAGGGAACGCAAGTAATTCTAACGAGATCGAAAAATTAAGAGAAGACAATCAAGAACTGCTCCGTTCTAAAAATAATTTGCAAAATGAGTTGGCAGCATTGCAAAACGAGATGCAGCGATTAAAGGAAGATAAGGAGAAAAATACAAGCGTAGAGTTTGATTGGAAAAAGATACAGGAAGATGTACTCCAATTGAAAGCGGATAAAGAACGAAATGCAGCTATACAGGGTGTTTGGAAAAAAATGGAAGAAGACATCATTGAATTGAAAGCGGACAAAGATAATAATGCAGTCATCCAGAATGAATGGAAACAAATTCGAGAAGATATCATTCAATTAAAAGCGGATAAAGAACGAAACGCAGCTATACAGGAGGATTGGGCGAAAGTGCAGGAAGAGATAATTCAGTTAAAAGCAGAATCAGAACACAACGCAGCTATATACTATAGTTTGAAAAAATTATTAAAAGAGATGGATCAGATAAAGGTAGCTAAAGGAATCGATCCAGATTTCAAGGATAACTGGAAGCAAATGAATATGGAAGATGATTGGGAAAAAATGCAATCACACACGGAAGATGAAGACAAGGAAAGTATTAACTATAGCGTTATAACAGATGATGGCGTCACAAACGAACAGGAATTCGAGGAAGAAATCCGACGAAATCGTTCAAAACGTGAAGTGGGGATAAATCGAATCTGTTCCGATTATGAAAATTCTATGCGGTCTTTAATGAATAGTCGCCGAAACGTATGGGAACCGAAATTCCTGAAAATGTTAGAGCTTTATCGGAAAATGTGCGAAGCTCACGATTCCGAAATGAAAGAGGAACGTAATAAGATAATGACTGGATATGAGTCAACACCAGTGACGTCAGAATTAGTGGCGAAAATTGAACGAGACGAAAGTGAACTATATCGGCGGATTTTAAAAGATATTTCAGGATATGTAATGGCGATAACTAAGGTGGTAAGATATTCGGATACTTGGGAATAAGAAAAATGAAATGAACGACAATATATTTTTGAAAATATTGTAGATAATGTAAAAAAAATATATTTCATAATATGTTTTAACCAGCTATAAATAAATTATCAATATATATGTAATCCATTGATCATGTTATGTATACATAAGTATTATCTATAACTGTATTCTATGATGATAAATATAATCTTCTTCTCTTCTCTTCAATTTATTTTCTTAAATAATATTATCGAAGATATATAAGCTAATTCCTTCTATGTATTGTTTTGATAAACTTTAGTTTTGACATATCTTTATGTATTTTGGAAGTTTTGTTTTACGTGCATGGCTATTGAATTCATACTTGCGTCTGTATCATTCACATAGAAACAAGTCGTTACAATTTACAGTTTAATATAACTGAAATATCACTTTTGGTTTGAGGCCGCAGGTTCTTCCCAAAAAGTCTTTAAGTAACTGTTACAGCTTAGCTTTTGATTAAGGACGATACTACCTCTTTATGGAGGTCTTCAGGTATTCGGTTAAGTAGCTATCCTCCAAACGGTACGATACACGGTGGGCCAAATCAAGAATCTAACTGGACTTATGAACTATGCTTAATATTGACAATTCTGAAACGAAATATACATATGTATTTCGTATTATACAGGGTGTCCCAAGTTGAGTGGCCTATTAGAATATTTCCTAAAGTACACCGAAGAGAGCGCTGAAAATTTTGTTGCCCTGGTTTCTGGCCATGCTCTTTTTAAATAACATAATTTTAAAAATGGCCGACTTCCGGTTATAACGGAAATCGATAGGAACTTCGTTATTTTAAATGGAACAGCCCATATATTAGTGGATTTTTGGATTTTACGTAAAATCTTTCTTAAATAAACCGTATGTCTAAAATGCACTGTTTTTAAATAATTCCATTTTTTTTTAATTCGACAATTCATTGCTGGGCGTCATTCGGCCTCTCTCAGACAACGTTTGACTTAGAGCCTTCAAAATTTTTATGATGAGGACTAAGATCTAATCTAATATCTTACACAGGATGTTCAAAATACACTTGCCAATGTAGACAACTTCATACCTTGGGAAGTCGCTTACTTCAAAGGGAACACCCTGTATTTTATTGGGCCAATAGTTGGGACCTTTTATTCCCTTTTGATCTGTATTTACATTCCCTATACCTAACTCTTAAGGTTTTTGAGTTATTTATGATTTTTATAAAACAAACTGAGATTTGAAAAAAACAAAGTTGCCATGAATCATAGAATGACATTTCCAATAAAACAAATACTCTAAAACTAATCTGATAATTACCAAGATTGTTATTGTTAATTTAATAGTTGTTCCTTTAATTTGTTTTTACTGTTTGATTACGATACACTGAGTAATAATAATACGAATAGTAATAATAATAACCATAATGGATAATTACAATTATTCAAACGAAGAAATTTTAAATTTGTTTTTTATTCATGAACAGTGTAACAGAATGGCTGCTCGAACATGCAGAAACTTTAATGAAACTTACCCTCAGCTATCACCGATGACAGAAAAAAAAATTGAGATATTTGACCAATTTTCCAACAACTGGTAGCGTTAAAATAAAAAAAGCTACATCTGCTCCGGTTACTAGGACTGAAGATAATGAAGTTTCGGTTTTGGCTTATTTTGAAGCGTTTTCACGAGCATCAACCAGAGCCGCTGAACACGATTTAGGCATTCCATGCTCTTCCATACACAGGATTATGAGAAACCATAAGCTACACAATTTCAAATTTGTGACTGTGCATGCACTACAACCTACAGACAGATTACATCGAGTGCAGTTGTGTGAAATGCTTATGTGTTGGCATAATTCCCAGCGAAAAAGAAGACGTAAAAGTTTTAACATTTTTCTTGTTTGATGGACAACAAATGTTAAAGATAATTTGGGCAGACGAATCCAAATTTTCATAGTTGTAATGGGTGTACTCATCCTGAACTTTTTATCACGTGGTGGGCCTTGGGCGTGGCCCACGAAGGTGTGGTCAACAGGCATAATTCCCATTTTTGATTCCACGAAAATCCCTACGTAATAAGGGAAAAATTTTGAAGGCTCTAAGTCAAACGTTGTCCGAGAGAGGCCGAATGACGCCCAGCAATGATTTGTCGAATTATTTAAAAAAAGTGGAATTATTCAAAAACGGTGCATTTTAGACATAAGGTTTATTTAAGAAAGTTAGGCTAAAATTTTGCGTGAAATCCAAAAATCCACTAATATATGGGGTGTTCCATTTAAAATAACGAAGTTCCTATCGATTTCCGTTATAATCGGAAGTCGGCCATCTTTAAAATTATTTTATTTAAAAAGAGCATGACCAGAAACCAACGTAACCAAATTGTCAGCGCTCTCTTCGGTGTACTTTAGGAAATATTCTAATAGGCCGCTCAACTTGGGACACCCTGTATTCACTCCCTCAGTCTATGATACATAAACGCTGAAAATATCACTTTGAGATTTTAGTCACATATACAGAGTGATAAGGAACACATTTTAAAATTATTTCCAATTATACAGGGTGATTCAAAAAGTATAACATATCAAAGTTATGTGACTTTTAATGAAATAAGCTATAATCTGTGCCATATTCAGATTCTATAGCGGTGATAAGTTAAGTTAACTTTGCAAATTTCGAGAAAATTTGATTTTTACGAAAATGTAGGATTGTGCGAAAAAATTAGCAATACGAAAACTGTACTACTGAGAAAATCGTGATTTACAGCAAGTCATTTTGACATATCGTGCTCCCAATAAACCGGTTCAGTATTTTCATATTCAGAAACTTTGAGTACCTTCGAAGGCTCCAGTAGATCCTTTCCGAAATGTCTCTCCCTGGGTACCTTCAATTGTGGAGATTACATGTCAAGTGTAGTATTACAAGATATATGAAATAATGTAGGGACATATATGATCTACTTTTGCAAAAAGTACTTGATTTACGTACCTAGGTACTTTTTTTTTTGGCGGAGTCATGTCCTAACTATATATAACTATATACGGTCATATTAACATACAATTTATTTCTTATTAGTCAAGTTGTGGCAGCCAAATTTGACATAATTTATTAAAGGAAGAAATCCACAGCAATCGAATTGTAGATCCATTTATACAGGGTGATTCATAATATACGCGCAGGACTTCAGGATGTGATAACTTGATCAACTTACCCTCTCAAAAAAAGTTTTTATTAAAAAAACTTACCCTCTCAAATGCACCATTTTCGACGTGGACACGCTGTATAAGCTGGTTTTGACAGCTAAAATTTAATTTAAAAAATCGTTTTTTTTTGGAACCATTTTCTACTTATAATAAGCTAAGTTGTGTGCGAGGAAAAAAATTTTAAGCCATAACTGGTGAAGATTTTGAAGGGATAGTGGTTGTTTTTCTCCCCAACTCATACGCCACTGGAAAAAGTACGGTTTTGAGACGCCCATTTGAACTGCCTATGTTTTCTACACATGGTCATGAGTTGAAAGTTGATCGTTTTCGAAAAAAATCAACTTTTATGTTGAAAAAAATGGCCAATTTTTCGAAATAAAAATTTTATTTTACTAAAACGTTAGAACAAGTAAGAAAAGCAAATGTTAACTTCATAATTGCATAATTTAAAAAATTTTTAAAATTAAATTGCAACACCCTATCTCGAAAATAGTGCGTTTTAGAGGGTAAGTTGATGAAACTTTTTTTCAAATTTTTTGACAACCTATCACATTCTGAAGTCCTGCGCATATATTATGAAACACCCTGTATATCATTCAAGCAAGAAACAAACACCGTCAAATTCATACTGTTACAGAAGAATATCTAATAAAATTGAAATACAGAATATCGGTGTTAGGAGAGTAACTTTGATGCAACTTCATACTCAATTAATTATTTAGCAACTACATTTGATGGATTCATGTACTTTGGTAGTCTATTTTTGTCTAGCTAGATCAGAGAAATGACCCATTGTGCGATAGTCTGAATCGGTTGTTTTCAAGCGGAAATCTGCAATGTCTTAATTTGTGCCCTTTTTTTCAAACTAGAGCAGCGTTGTTTGTTTTATCATTTGATTTGAGGCCCTAGATTTTTCCAAAAATCCTTTGGCATGTCCAAAAAGTCGTTGTGTTTTTTTTTTAGGAATTCTGTTTAAATTAGTTTTCCAGTTCGATTAAGGATTTTATCCAGATATGAGGCTGGGGTTAAATTGTTGACCGAGACAATTTAACAATAAGACAAAAAAGTTGCCAACAAAGATGATGTTGGAAATAGAGTAAGTGGATTGGCTCCCTATTATGAAGTTTCGATTAAATTAAGAATTTACTATTTTATTATCGTGTGTTATTCATAACAAATATATTTGAGCATTATCCTGCTAAAGAGTGCTATTTTTTATCGCAAATGATAATTTTAATCAATTGATAAGATATAATTTCACTGTAATATGGGGAGAACAAAAAACTACAATTTTATTATGAGATGAATCATAATTTGTCGCTCAGTGAAGTAGCAATATTTTTTCGTACTTAAATTTCTTTTGAAAAGTGACTACGATGAGTGAAAGTGAAACATCAGATTTAGACGAAAATGTTAATAGTATAAGCATAAAGAAAAAGACTAGAGAAAAAAATAAACCTTCAAGGAAGAAACATAAGAAAAATACTGAAAACGAAGCTAAAATACCTGAAGCCATAACTAACTTATTGAATGTGTGCGCATTAGATTCTTCCAGCTTCAACTCCAACGACACTGCATATACTCTTAATATTATTGCTGCCTATGTTCAAGATGTTAAAAAACAAAAACAAGAGTTGTTAGAATCCAATAAAAACTTGGGCGAAACTGTTGAATCTTTGAACAATCAAATTAAAAGAGCTAAACATTATCATGAGTAAAGATCTAATAGATGCAATGTCTGCTTATAAAAAGGTAATAGAGAAGCTTCCTCGAGAGCCTCAAATAGATCGTGCACAACAAGATAAAAATCTAGAAGAAACTCGTGTAAATTATGAGAGAGCTATCCAAGCGTTATCTATTATGAAATTAGTCCCAACCAACCCACAATTTCATAAAAAACTTGAGGAATATAAAAAGAAGTGTCAAGCTCACAACTCATCACTGAAAGACAAACATATAAACGATACTTCTAAAGTAAAAACATCTCTTCATGCGAAACTTAACGAATTTCAAGCAGGCACTCGAACATCCGCGGTTAAATTTAAAACACATATGACGACATTAACTGATAGTTTAAACCAATCTAACCTAGAACTATCAAAACTACTCACATCTTTCGAAAATGTCGAAAAGGAATTATATCAACAAATTTCGAAGTATTCTGTTGAAGATTTACAAAACACTTCAATGAAATAGTTCGTGGATTACTTTCGGGTAGCTCTGAGGCTCTGCTTTAAGAATACTATATGCAATTAACTTGATTCATTAAAATTACTGATGCTGTCTGATAACCAATTATAAATAAATGATTATATCATGTACAACAATTTTTTTAATTACCCGAATCTATATGACATCATCTTAAGTGCTGATACATAATTTATTGTTATAATTTGTATTCTCCGGTAATAATCGTTGCTTATTATTTTGATAAATAAGAACCTGAATGGACTTAAGGCTATGCTTATTCGGCTCTCTAGTGTCATAATATGAACTAACAATCATCTAGCTAGGGAAGCTTTATTTCACAGATGTCACTCAGGTAGGTCTCAGGTTAATAAGCTCCTGTTGGCAGTTGTGATTATGTTGTAAATTTTTAATTTAATTTCCATTAGCATAAAATTAGTAGTTCGGATCGTCATATTTCCTACCAGTTTGGTCAATGTTGAAATAGGAATATAATTTCAACACTTTGTTTATTATTGGCATACACCTTGTAACAAATTGATTTTATTTTTAAACTACCCCTTGGTTTAACATTTCGGCTCATCGCAACTTCCGTGTTCTTGCCCAAACCGTCAGGCCCATCCAAGTTAAATTTTTTCTCTCATGATCTCATCTCATATAATCTTGCGCAAATATTAGTCTTGCCTGTTTATGTGTCTGCTTTAGGGGTGGTTGTAAAACTCTTTTTAGCCACTGGAAACGTTTACTGTCAAATTAAATTGCATCTTGCAAGCAGTATTGCTTTCGAGTTAGTTTTTGATTACCACCCTTAGCCTAAGAATCACCCAACTTTATAAAATTGTTGATGAAATGATGGGATCGTCCTATTTTGTTAAGCCTATAGCTTGGTTTAAAAACACTACCTCTTCATAACAATTTTGTTTTGTTTTTTCCTCCTCGGATAGCAATTTATGAACTGATATGTATACTTCGATAATACTCGGATACAACGGCCATGAGATATAACGAACAAATCCTAAAGTCCCGCCAAAACTTCCTATCATTCTCATGTTTTTTTGACCGTCTAAAACGGATATAACGAACACTCGGTTGTAACGACGCAATTTTTCGACCCGTGCGACGAAATAACTCGGCTATAACGAACTATCGAGGAAACGACGTTCACCGAACTCTATCGAACAAAAAATTACATGTCTCAACAAGCAATAGTAACGCGAACGGTTATGTTGTTACTGTGTTTTCATGCAAAATGCCTTCTCGCAGATCTCTTTCATTATCCACAAAACTGGAAATTAATCGCAAATTAGAAAGTGGTTGTGCAAATGCTCAAATTTGCGACAATTTTGGACTCATAGAAACAAATGTTTAAAGGTGCAATCTAGTGTAAGTTCTTCAATTAAAAAACTGCGACAAGCAAAAAGTTTGCGTTGAAACGAACCCAGAATGTGCCAATCAGTGGTCCTATTTTGCAAGAAAAAGCGAACCAACTGTCTCAATTGCGCAGTGGGGCAGAAGGAACGTCAAATGAAGAAAATTTAAATTGCTTACGAGGATGGATTAAACGTTTTAAAACAAGACATCATATAAAAAAGCGGTAAAATTCACGCTGAAGCTGGTGCTGTAAACAAAGGAGTACCAGAAAATTGGCTAACGACAGTA
>CM043022.1:88650556-88690222 GCA_023690525.1 Holotrichia oblita
GAAAAAAGACAATACATGTATTTAAATCTGCTTTCAATATCACTATAAATTTCTATTATAACTTTTACTAAATACATATAACATTAATAATAATTCAATAATGATAGAATACATCAATACATATGATAATCTTATATTATTATTTTAACGTGACTTACGACCCAAATATCAAATACGGAAAGATTTTAATTAAAGTTCTTTTGTAAGAGAACTCTCCTCTAACTGCTAAGAGTTTTCCAGTTGCCAATTAGAAGTGTGTTACTTTGCCGATATTTGTCAACTCTATTGATACTGTAGGAGAATCTAAATATTTATCCAGTCACATGAATAGTGACACTTGTGCATTATATTATACCGTATTTGCATGCTAAATGGGTTTTAAATCACCCTGCAAATGTAGAAACTTGTCGTTACGATTTTACCTGGTATGTGTACGGCCTTGAGCGAAAGCGAAGAGTTATTACAAGGGTATCAATAGTTTCGGTATTTCTCGTATTATTATACTGTGACAGGACTGTCCAACCTTTAACGTTGCCTACTGTACATACATGCGAGGCTGATCGACTGCACTTCATCGATGCCAGTGAATCACACTTGAGAGGATAGCGGTGAGACCGCACACTACTGATAAAACAAAAACTGTAACTGTAGTATCGAATACGTCGTATCAGTTAGTCAGGCAAAAAACAGCTTAGTATTGTACTGTGAATTGATAGTGATGTATTTTTTTGTCAACAGTAACACTATGAGTAATACATGAAAAAACTGTGACGATTTGAACCGAAAACTTGAATACAAAAGAAATCTAGAAAAAAAAACTACAATTGTTTACATCTTTAACACAATATGTTAAACCGCGTCCTTGCGACTGTAAAGACGATGATGAAGCTTATAATCAGCTTAAGCATTATTTAATATTTGTAAGCCAGTTGCCCAACGACTCGAAGGAAAAGCAGGATAAAATAAACGAATTACAACAACAGATCATGGTACAACAAAATGAATTGAAGAAAAAAGAAGAAGAGCTAACTGAATTAAGGGCAAAAGTACAAGAATTTACATCAAAAGAAATGGAATGGAAAAAGATACAAGAAGAGAATACTGAATTAATAGAAAATCGAAAAAGATGCATAAATAGTGTGAATTCTGTGGGAGGTGAAATTAGTGTGCGTGATACACCAAAAAACGTAAGCTGATAAAAACTGAATACAAGAAGAAGGATAGTAGCTATGATGTATTCGGAGTTATAGAAGAGGAATATAAAAAATTAGAAAATAAATTCGATGATTTAACTAACATGCAATTACCAGGTCGTGTAAAACGCCTAAAAGACATAAACAAAATAATTGTCGATTTTAAACAAACATTGCAATGCTTAGCGGCACCTAAGAAATTCAAGAAGGAGGCCCTACTTACAGGAGCATTAGAAAAATTAAAAGAACAGCGGGAAAGGAACGATCAAGAAATAGACAAAGTAAGATATAAGAACCGCAAACAGTTTTCGCCGAAAATGACGCCTATAAGACAGAAATGGTCAAAATTGCAGACTCAGACAGATAAAGTACTAAATGATATCAAGGACGTCTATAACGAATTGGATCGTGATTCGACATCCGAGATACTAATACAAATCGAAGAAAAAGAAAAGGAAGAGTATCAGTGGTTTGTAGAAACTTTCAAACATGACAACGTAGAAACTTGTACAGACAATCAAAATTAATGAAAAATAATTGTGAAAATAAAATTTGTAAATCATTAAAATTAATATTTTTCTAAGTATGTATTGTTTATGGTTATATGTACAATATACAAGATAATGAGTTATAAATAATCCACTAATGTATCCCTTATCAATTTATTTCTATGTTGTTGTTAATATTTGTTGATAATAAATATTTTCTCTCAGGTTTGTTAATCTTAATTATGTAACATTCATTAACCTTATTTTAATCATCGTAATAATTATGGCATCGTCAAAAATTTATTATATTATGTTAAATATATCAATAAATAATCAACTAATATTTCATGCATTGAATATATCTGTTATCAATTTATATTTAAGTTGCTGTATTGCATAGTTTTGTTGGCAATTGAAAACATAAAAAAAGATGTCAAATATCCTCAAGCAAAAGCTTAAGAAATATAGTTTTTAAAAGAATTTACTTTGACATTTTATTTATCGAAAAAAAAATCATCTATATGACTAACAGATTGGGCTACTTTTTATAACGCCTTGTATATTTTGAGACCCCTATTACGTATGGATTAGGCGCATTGGGAGCGTGGCCTGTGCAGCGACTCATAATCAGTATAAATACGAAGTTTCATTGTTATTAGACAGTTAGTCTTTGAGCTATCGTCAACCAAGTAACATAATCAGGAGTGAAAAGTGAAATGTGGAAAAAATCGAATATCGTGCCGTTATAAAGTTCCTTACCAGGCAAGGAAAATCAGTCGCGACCATAATGAATGGGATGTCATTGGTTTACGGCGACTCTTGTCCAGGAAAAAACCATAGTGTACAAGTGGCATAGTTTATTTAAACAAGGAAGGGAATCCCTTGAAGACGACCCGAGGCCGGGCAGGAGCATTGAGGTGACCACGCCAGCACTTATCCAAAAAGTTGAAAAAATTGTACTCGAAGATGCTCGACTAAAGAAGAAACAACTCGCAGAAATGGTTGGAGTATCCGATACAACGATTTTTAAAATCCTATACGATCATCTCGGCATGTCTAAGGTCAGCGCAAGATGGGTGCCGAGAATGCTCACGCCGCCGCAAAAACAACAGCGCGTAGAGTGTTCGCGTGCATTTTTGGACCTCTGTAATGAAGACAAGGATGGTGTATTGAGTCGAATCATTCATCAGTTCATCATTATGAACGTGAGTCCAAACAAGACTCCATGCAGTGGCATAAAAAGGGCACAGCACCTCCCAAGTAATTTAAAGTGTCACAATCAGCTGGGAAACTCATGGCAACGGTATTTTGGGACTCGGAAGGAATATTGTTGATTGATTATAAAGATAAAGGTGTTTCTATAACCGGAGAATATTACGCTTCAATATTAGAGCGACTAAAACAAGCCATTAAAGAGAAAAGACGGGGAAAATTGACGAAAGGTGTGCTGCTCTTGCACGAAAACGCGCCCGTCCACAAGAGCCGCGTTGCGTTAGCTGCCCTGCATAAGGTGGGCTTCGAAATTGTGAATCACCCACCCTACAGCCCAGACCTGGCCCCGAGTGATTATTACCTGTTTCCGAAAATGAAAAAAGAGCTGCGGGGTAAAAAAATTACAGCCGATGATGACGTCAAGGAGGCAGTTTCGGCGTATTTTGCAGATAAAGAGAAATCATTTTTTATGAGGGTATAAATAAATTAATTGAAAGATGTGAAAAATGTATGCGTCTTGCAGGTGAATATATTGAAAAAGAAAAATAATTTGGTTTTTTTATTTCCACCCCTTATCCCCCATTCCGCGAATATAAAAACGCTCCTTCGTATAATGAAGTAATTTGTAAAAGCATCGAATAAGGACGGAAACTGTTGTAAGTACCTTTGCAGTAATCACCTTAATTTGTTCTTCCCCCTAAAAAACTGAAACAAATCAGCAAAAAAACAAGAGGATAGGTTCCATTAGAAGATAAAATACTTCAATAGCGTAGAGTACGTACCAGGGGAAGTGGAATACAAACATGGCGGCTGATTACGTGTGATTAGTCTATAATTAAATGTTCAAGTTTTGTTTTAATATAATAATATTTGCTTGGTTAGATTAGATTACACGGATATTCAAAATTTGGTTTTAGAGGCGTTCGACACGATTGTAAATTTAATGTTACAATAACTGAAAACAAAAAAAAAACGTAATGAAATTATAAATTTCCTATTAAAGTATTAAATTTGATCAGTGCTGTACTTTCCTTTTATCACTAGCTAATAGCTCTCCGCTTATCGCGATTTTGCTGATAAAACAAAAAATCTCGAAGTGTAGTATCAAATACATCCGTATCTGTTTTAGTCTTGTCCTGTGAGTTGATAGTGAGAATATTGTTATCCAATCGTAACACTATGACTGGTAGATATGAAATACTGGAAAGAGAGATTCGAGATTTAAAGCGAAAACTTGAGGATGAAAGGAAACACACAAAAGAGCTAAAAGGTAGAATACAATCGTTTACATCTTTATTACAATGTTTTAAACCACATCCTTGCCAGTATAAAGACGATACGGATGCTTATTATCGGATTAAGCATTACATAGAATCTATAAACGAGTTGCACGATAAATTGAAAGCAAAGGAGGATAAAATAATTGAACTACCACAGCGAAACGTAGTACAAGAAAATGAATTGACAAGAAAGGAAGCAGCAAGACAAAAGGAATGGGAAAAAATGCAAAACGAGAATATTCGATTGAAGGGATATCGGAAAAGAAGCATAAATCAAGTTAAATTTTTGCAAAATAAAATTAAACTATTAAATCGGTGCAGATACAGATTGAAAAAACAGGAAGAAGAGCTAATTCAATTGAAAGCAGACAAGCAAGAATTTATAGCGAAACAAAAGGAATGGGAAAAAATAGGAGAAGAGAATAATCGATTAAAAGCAAATCGAAAAAGAAGTATAATGAAAGTAAAATCGTCGCAAATATTAAAGCAGCAGAAATATGGACATATGAGGAGGTTAAATAGGAATATACAAAAACGTAAGCTGATAAAAGGTGAATACAGAAAAAAGATAGTAGCAGCGGTGTACTATGGGATATAGAAAAGGAGTATCAGAAATTACAAAATAAATTCGATGATTTAACTAACATGCAATCAACAGTTCGTGTAAAACGCGCAAAAGATATAAGTAAAATAACTGCCGATTGTAGACAAAAATTTCAATGCTCAGCGGCAACTAACGAAAATATCACACTACTTGTGGGAGCATTACAACAATTTAACGAAAAATTCGAAGAGAACGATCTAAAAATAAAAGACGAAGGTAATAAGAACCGCAAGAAGTTTTTGCCGAAGATGACGCCTATAAGACAGAAATGGTCAAAATTGCAGACTCAGACAGATAAAGTACTAAATGATATCAAGGACGTCTATAACGAATTGGATGGTGATTCGCCATCGGAGCTACTAATACAAATCGAAAAAAAAGAAAACGAAATGTATCAGTGGGTTGTAGAAATTTGCAAACGTAACAACGTAGAAACTTGTGTAGACAATCAAAATGAATGAAAAAGTAATTGTAAAAATAAAATTTGTAGATTAATATACTCATATATTATGCATTAAATGTATCTGTTGTCAATTTATCTCTAAGTTGTTGTTTATATTTGTTAGTAATAAACATTTTCTCACAGGTTTGGTAATCTAATTATTTTTATGTATGGTACAGTAGAACCTCGATTATCCGTGTGCGGATTAACCGTGCTGTGAATTAATCGTGTTAGCAAACAGCTTTGATTATCCGGGTTTCAATTATCCGTGCAGAATGCGAATTAGTACAAACGGTGCACGTCAATTCGCCGTACCATCATCGTATACATCGTACAACTTATACAGCTTTCCACGTTAACGCCTTGAATCGTTTTGCAATATCTCCTACAATTTTAACTTTTTCTAAATAATTTTTTCATCAAAAACTTCTGTAGTTCTCTATCTTCAAATTTGTCGCTGGAAGTTTTTCGAAATACAAACTTTCTTCGATTCAATTGTCAATGAAAGTTGAAGAAGCATTCCGATCGACTCGTATTAATTTACGTAGGTAGTCATAATAATTTATAAACCAACTTTTTGACTAAAATAAGTAGGTGCGGATTAACCGTGCTTTTCGATTTTCCGGACTTGGTTCAGTCCCGACCAGCACGGATAATCGAGGTTTTACTGTACTTCATTGACCCTATTTACTTAGTCGTAATATTATGCAATGAGCATTTAATGATAGCTATTAACACACGAATATGAAAATTACAATACGAGGCGAAGCCGAGTAGCCTATATCTGCTGGTAGGTCACTCGCCGTTAAGCATTGTCGACGCAGCACCATAACCGACGTTCGTGGTCTTCCCGGTTTTTCACCATCCTTCAGAGTGAAGGATTCCCCTTGGAATTCTCAATGTCACCTTATCTGCTTTTTCTAGTAAGCACACACTTGGTCTCAATGGTCTCAAGACCATTTTGGCTCACTTTGTATATCAATTATTAATAGTTATTTAACCAACAAGTACATTAATTGCATTTTAATGTAAGAGTTAGTTACAATACTTTTCCGTCGACCGTATATCTTTCTAAAGTGGAGAAATAATGCTTTACTTGTTTCTCATTAAAGATATAAATTCGGCATACGTTTTTTCATACAGACTTCTGCTCTTTTCCGGTAGTAAATTTAATGATACTGAATTAGCACTTTCTGCCACTTCCGGCGGAGTTAATGTAAAATTTTCACCCACTTTCATTGCTTGGAAGAATTCAACGCAACACAAAACACTAAAAAACCGTTCGATTATGTTTCACGCTTAATAATGACAGTGAATAGAGTTTTAGTTTGACGTTGTTTGATTTTGTTGATTTCCTTGGTTACCATGGAAACCATCAAAATCGTTCATTAACAGAAAATCATGCATTAATAAGGGTCATTAATGTATGATTTGGAGAACATTAATAACGGATGTAAATACACAGTCGACGGAAAAAATTGTTAACGCATTTATTCTGCTAAGATTACTGTCATTTTGTCGATTTGGCAACGTTTAGAATACCATTATCGAACACTGTATATTAAAAGATTTAAGTAAATACATTTTTCTCACATATTTACATGACAAATACACTTCATCCTGAACAATTATCTCCTTCTCGATTAAATGATTAGATAAAACTTGGATAGGTATACAAAAAAAACATTATTTGTATCAGTAAGCGAAAAGTTTTTAAGTTTTCAAGTTCTAAATTTTTCTATAATCATGTCTATGAATTTAAGAAATCCGTGTTCACATCCAATTCACTGCAGTAGTTGTCGAGGTGAAATTGAATATCTCAGAGGCAACGCAAGTAATTCTAACGAGATCGAAAAATTAAGAGAAGACAATCAAGAACTGCTCCGTTCCAAAAATAATTTGCAAAATGAGTTGGCAGCATTGCAAAACGAGATGCAGCGATTAAAGGAAGATAAGGAGAAAAATACAAGCGTAGAGTTTGATTGGAAAAAGATACAGGAAGATGTACTCCAATTGAAAGCGGATAAAGAACGAAATGCAGCTATACAGGGTGTTTGGAAGAAAATGGAAGAAGACATCATTGAATTGAAAGCGGACAAAGATAATAATGCAGTCATCCAGAATGAATGGAAACAAATTCGAGAAGATATCATTCAATTAAAAGCGGATAAAGAACGAAACGCAGCTATACAGGAGGATTGGGCGAAAAGTGCAGGAAGAGATAATTCAGTTAAAAGCAGAATCAGAACATAACGCAGCTATATACTATAGTTTGAAAAAATTATTAAAAGAGATGGATCAGATAAAGGTAGCTAAAGGAATCGATCCAGATTTCAAGGATAACTGGAAGCAAATGAATATGGAAGATGATTGGGAAAAAATGCAATCACACACGGAAGATGAAGACAAGGAAAGTATTAACTATAGCGTTATAACAGATGATGGCGTCACAAACGAACAGGAATTCGAGGAAGAAATCCGACGAAATCGTTCAAAACGTGAAGTGGGGATAAATCGAATCTGTTCCGATTATGAAAATTCTATGCGGTCTTTAATGAATAGTCGTCGAAACGTATGGGAACCGAAATTCCTGAAAATGTTAGAGCTTTATCGGAAAATGTGCGAAGCTCACGATTCCGAAATGAAAGAGGAACGCAACAAGATAATGGTTGGATATGAGTCAACACCAGTGACGTCAGAATTAGTGGCGAAAATTGAACGAGACGAAAGTGAACTATATCGGCGGATTTTAAAAGATATTTCAGGATATGTAATGGCGATAACTAAGGTGGTAAGATATTCGGATACTTGGGAATAAGAAAAATGAAATGAACGACAATATATTTTTGAAAATATTGTAGATAATGTAAAAAAATATATTTCATAATATGTTTTAACCAGTTATAAATATATTATCAATATATATGTAATCCATTGATCATGTTATGTATACATAAGTATTATCTATAACTGTATTCTATGATGATAAATATAATCTTCTTCTCTTCTCTTCAATTTATTTTCTTAAATAATATTATCGAAGATATATAAGCTAATTCCTATGTATTGTTTTGATAAAGTTTAGTTTTGACATATCTTTATTTATTTTGGAAGTTTTGTTTTACGTGCATGGCTATTGAATTCATACTTGCGCCTGTATCATTCACATAGAAACAAGTCGTTACAATTTACAGTTTAATATAACTGAAATATCACTTTTGGTTTGAGGCCGCAGGTTCTTCCCAAAAAGTCTTTAAGTAACTGTTACAGCTTAGCTTTTGATTAAGGACGATACTACCTCTTTATGGAGGTCTTCAGGTATTCGGTTAAGTAGCTATCCTCCAAACGGTACGATACACGGTGGGCCAAATCAAGAATCTAACTGGACTTATGAACTATGTTTAATATTGACAATTCTGAAACGAAATATACATATGTATTTCGTATTATACAGGGTGTCCCAAGTTGAGTGGCCTATTAGAATATTTCCTAAAGTACACCGAAGAGAGCGCTGAAAATTTTGTTGCCTTGGTTTCTGGCCATGCTCTTTTTAAATAAAATAATTTTAAAAATGCAGGTTATAAAGGAAATCGATACGAACTTCGTTATTTTAAATGGAACAGCCCATATATTAGTGGATTTTTGGATTTTACGCAAAATTTTAGGCTAACTTTCTTAAATAAACCTTATGTCTAAAATGCACTGTTTTTGAATAATTCCTTTTTTTTTAATTCGACAATTCATTGCTGGGCGTCATTCGGCCTCTCTCAGACAACGTTTGACTTAGAGCCTTCAAAATTTTTATGATGAGGACTAAGATCTAATCTAATATCTTACACAGGATGTTCAAAATACACTTGCCAATGTAGACAACTTCATACCTTGGGAAGTCGCTTATTTCAAAGGGAACACCCTGTATTTTATTGGGCCAATAGTTGGGACTTTTTATTCCCTTTTGATCTGTATTTACATTCCCTATACCTAACTCTTAAGGTTTTTGAGTTATTTATGATTTTTATAAAACAAACTGAGATTTGAAAAAAACAAAGTTGCCATGAATCATAAAATGACATTTCCAATAAAACAAATACTCTAAAACTAATCTGATAATTACCAAGATTGTTATTGTTAATTTAATAGTTGTTCCTTTAATTTGTTTTTACTGCTTGATTACGATACACTGAGTAATAATAATACGAATAGTAATAATAATAACCATAATGGATAATTACAATTATTCAAACGAAGAAATTTTAAATTTGTTTTTTATTCATGGACAGTGTAACAGAATGGCTGCTCGAACATGCAGAAACTTTAATGAAACTTACCCTCAGCTATCACCGATGACAGAAAAAAAATTGAGATATTTGACCAATTTTCCAACAACTGGTAGCGTTAAAATAAAAAAAGCTACATCTGCTCCGGTTACTGGGAATGAAGATAATGAAGTTTCGGTTTTGGCTTATTTTGAAACGTTTTCACGAGCATCAATCAGAGCCGCTGAACACGATTTAGGCATTCCATGCTCTTCCATACACAGGATTATGAGAAACCATAAGCTACACAATTTCAAATTTGTGACTGTGCATGCACTACAACCTACAGACAGATTACATCGAGCAAGAAGAAATTTTTTACAAAAGATAATTTGGGCAGACGAATCCAAATTTTCTCACGAAGGTGTGTTCAACAGGCATAATTCCCATTTTTTGATTCCACGAAAATCCCTACGTAATAAGGGAAAGAGGATTCCAAAATAAATTTAGTTTTAACATTTTTTCTTGTTTGATGGACAACAAATGTTATTTTATTTACGACGACAATTTAAATTCAGAAATGTACATAGAAATTTTGCGGACGGTTGTAACGGAGTTTTTAGACAGCTTACCGCTAAATGTCTACAGAAATTGCTGGTATCAGCTTGGTGGAGCTCCGGCACATAGTTGTAATGGGTAAGGCAGTACTCATCACTGAACTTTTCTCGCTGGATAGGACGTGGTGGGCCTTGGGCGTGGCCACCGAGATCGCCTGATCTCACTGTTCTCTCTGTTTTATAAAAATCATTAATAACTCAGAAACCTTAAGAGTTAGTTATAGGGAATGTAAGTACAGATCAAAAGGGAATAAAAAGTCCCAACTAGTGGCCCAGTAAAGTACAGGGTGTTCCGTTCGAAATAAGCGACTTTCCAAGGTAAAGTTTGTATTTTGAACATCCTGTGTAAGATATTAGACTTTTTTTTCCAACAACGATTTACAATTAGACCTTAGTGCTCATCATAAAAATTTTGAAGGCTCTAAAAACGTTGTCCGAGAGAGGCCGAATGACGCCCAGCAATGATTTGTCGAATTAAAAAAAAAGTGGAATTATTCAAAAACGGTGCATTTTAGACATAAGGTTTATTTAAGAAAGTTAGGCTAAAATTTTGCGTGAAATCCAAAAATCCACTAATATATGGGGTGTTCCATTTAAAATAACGAAGTTCCTATCGATTTCCGTTATAACCGGAAGTCGGCCATCTTTAAAATTATTTTATTTAATAAGAGCATGGCCAGAAACCAAGGTAACCAAATTTTCAGCGCTCTCTTCGGTGTACTTTAGGAAATATTCTAATAGGCCGCTCAACTTGGGACACCCTGTATTCACTCCCTCAGTCTATGATACATAAACGCTAAAAATATCACTTTGAGATTTTAGTCACATATACAGAGTGATAAGGAACACATTTTAAAATTATTTGCAATTATACAGGGTGATTCAAAAAGTATAACATATCAAAGTTATGTGACTTTTAATGAAATAAGCTATAATCTGTGCCATATTCAGATTCTACAGCTGGTGATAAGTTAAGTTAACTTTGCAAATTTCGAGAAAATTTGATTTTTATGAAAATGTAGGATTGTGCGAAAAAATTAGCAATACGAAAACTGTACTACTGAGAAAATCGTGATTTACAGCAAGTCATTTTGACATATCGTGCTCCCAATAAACCGGTTCAGTATTTTCATATTCAGAAACTTTGAGTACCTTCGAAGGCTCCAGTAGATCCTTTCCGAAATGTCTCTCCTGGGTACCTTCAATTGTGGAGATTACATGTCATAGTGTGTATTACAAGATATATGAAATAATATTTCCATATCTACTTTTGCAAAAAGTACTTGATTTACGTACCTAGGTACTATTTTTTTTTGGCGGAGTCATGTCCTAACTATATATAACTATATACGGTCATATTAACATCCAATTTATTTCTTATTAGGCAAGTTGTGGCAGCCAAATTTGACATAATTTATTAAAGGGAGAAATCCACAGCAATCGAATTGTAGATCGATTTATACAGGATGATTCATAATATACGCGCAGGACTTCAGGATGTGATAACTTGTCCAAAAATTTGAAAAAAAGTTTTTATCAACTTTTACCCTCTCAAATGCACCATTTTCGAGGTACAGGGTAAGCTGTAGAAATTTAATTTAAAAAAACTGTTTTATTTTTAGAACCATTTTCTACTTATAATAAGCTAAGTTTACCTGTTATAATAAGCTAAGTTGTGGAAAAAAAAATTTTAAGCCATAATTGGTGAAGATTTTGAAGGGATAGTGGTTGTTTTTCTCCCCAACTCATACGCCACTGGAAAAAGTACGGTTTTGAGACGCCCATTTGAACTGCCTATGTTTTCTACACATGGTCATGAGTTGAAAGTTGATCGTTTTCGAAAAAATCAACTTTTATGTTGAAAAATGTTGCCAATTTTTCGAAATAAAAATTTTATTTTACTAAAACGTTAGAACAAGTAAGAAAAGCAAATGTTAACTTCATAATTGCATAATTTAAAAAATTTTTTAAATTAAATTGCAACACCCTATCTCGAAAATAGTGCGTTTTAGAGGGTAAGTTGATTGAAACTTTTTTTCAAATTTTTTGACAACCTATTACATCCTGAAGTCCTGCGCATATATTATTAAACACCCTGTATATCATTAAAGCAAGAAACAAACACCGTCAAATTCATACTGTTACAGAAGAATATCTAATAAAATTGAAATACAGAATATCGGTGTTAGGAGAGTAACTTTGATGCAACTTCATACTCAATTAATTATTTAGCAACTACATTTGATGGATTCATGTACTTTGGTAGTCTATTTTTGTCTAGCTAAATCAGAGAAATGACCCATTGTGCGATAGTCTGAATCGGTTGTTTTCAAGCGGAAATCTGCAATGTCTTAATTTGTGCCCTTTTTTTTCAAACTAGAGCAGCGTTGTTTGTTTTATCATTTGATTTGAGGCCCTAGATTTTTCCAAAAATCCTTTGGCATGTCCAAAAAGTCGTTGTGTTTTTTTTTTAGGAATTCTGTTTAAATTAGTTTTCCAGTTTAGTCTTCGATTAAGGATTTTATCCAGATATGAGGCTGGGGTTAAATTGTTGACCGAGACAATTTAACAATAAGACAAAAAAGTTGCCAACAAAGATGATGTTGGAAATAGAGTAAGTGGATTGGCTCTCTATTATGAAGTTTCGATTAAATTAAGAATTTACTATTTTATTATCGTGTGTTATTCATAACAAATATATTTGAGCATTATCCTGCTAAAGAGTGCTATTTTTTATCGCAAATGATAATTTTAATCAATTGATAAGATATAATTTCACTGTAATATGGGGAGAACAAAAAACTACAATTTTATTATGAGATGAATCATAATTTGTCGCTCAGTGAAGTAGCAATATTTTTTCGTACTTAAATTTCTTTTGAAAAGTGACTACGATGAGTGAAAGTGAAACATCAGATTTAGACGAAAATGTTAATAGTATAAGCATAAAGAAAAAGACTAGAGAAAAAATAAACCTTCAAGGAAGAAACATAAGAAAAATACTGAAAACGAAGCTAAAATACCTGAAGCCATAACTAACTTATTGAATGTGTGCGCATTAGATTCTTCCAGCTTCAACTCCAACGACACTGCATATACTCTTAATATTATTGCTGCCTATGTTCAAGATGTTAAAAAACAAAAACAAGAGTTGTTAGAATCCAATAAAAACTTGGGCGAAACTGTTGAATCTTTGAACAATCAAATTAAAGAGCTGAACATTATCATGAGTAAAGATCTAATAGATGCAATGTCTGCTTATAAAAAGGTAATAGAGAAGCTTCCTCGAGAGCCTCAAATAGATCGTGCACAACAAGATAAAAATCTAGAAGAAACTCGTGTAAATTATGAGAGAGCTATCCAAGCGTTATCTATTATGAAATTAGTCCCAACCAACCCACAATTTCATAAAAAACTTGAGGAATATAAAAACAAGTGTCAAGCTCACAACTCATCACTGAAAGACAAACATATAAACGATACTTCTAAAGTAAAAACATCTCTTCATGCGAAACTTAACGAATTTCAAGCAGGCACTCGAACATCCGCGGTTAAATTTAAAACACATATGACGACATTAACTGATAGTTTAAACCAATCTAACCTAGAACTATCAAAACTACTCACATCTTTCGAAAATGTCGAAAAGGAATTATATCAACAAATTTCGAAGTATTCTGTTGAAGATTTACAAAACACTTCAATGAAATAGTTCGTGGGTTACCTTCATTAAAATTACTGATGCTGTCTGATAACCAATTATAAATAAATGATTATATCATGTACAACAATTTTTTTAATTACCCGAATCTATATGACATCATCTTAAGTGCTGATACATAATTTATTGTTATAATTTGTATTCTCCGGTAATAATCGTTGCTTATTATTTTGATAAATAAGAACCTGAATGGACTTAAGGCTATGCTTATTCGGCTCTCTAGTGTCATAATATGAACTAACAATCATCTAGCTAGGGGAAGCTTTATTTCACAGATGTCACTCAGGTAGGTCTCAGGTTAATAAGCTCCTGTTGGCAGTTGTGATTATGTTGTAAATTTTTAATTTAATTTCCATTAGCATAAAATTAGTAGTTCGGATCGTCATATTTCCTACCAGTTTGGTCAATGTTGAAATAGGAATATAATTTCAACACTTTGTTTATTATTGGCATACACCTTGTAACAAATTGATTTTATTTTTAAACCACCCCTTGGTTTAACATTTCGGCTCATCGCAACTTCCGTGTTCTTGCCCAAACCGTCAGGCCCATCCAAGTTAAATTTTTTCTCTCATGATCTCATCTCATATAATCTTGCGCAAATATTAGTCTTGCCTGTTTATGTGTCTGCTTTAGGGGTGGTTGTAAAACTCTTTTTAGCCACTGGAAACGTTTACTGTCAAATTAAATTGCATCTTGCAAGCAGTATTGCTTTCGAGTTAGTTTTTGATTACCACCCTTAGCCTAAGAATCACCCAACTTTATAAAATTGTTGATGAAATGATGGGATCGTCCTATTTTGTTCACTATAGCTTGGTTTAAAAACACTACCTCTTCATAACAATTTTGTTTTGTTTTTTCCTCCTCGGATAGCAATTTATGAACTGATATGTACATACTTCGATAATACTCGGATACAACGGCCATGAGATATAACGAACAAATCCTAAAGTCCCGCCAAAACTTCCTATCATTCTCATGTTTTTTTGACCGTCTAAAACGGATATAACGAACACTCGGTTGTAACGACGCAATTTTTCGACCGGTGCGACGAAATAACTCGGCTATAACGAACTATCGAGGAAACGACGTTCACCGAACTTTATCGAACAAAAATTACATGTCTCAATAAGCAATAGTAACGCGAACGGTTATGTTGTTACTGTGTTTTCATGCAAAATGCCTTCTCGCAGATCTCTTTCATTATCCACAAAACTGGAAATTAATCGCAAATTAGAAAGTGGTTGTGCAAATGCTCAAATTTGCGACAATTTTGGACTCATAGAAACAAATGTTTAAAGGTGCAATCAAGGTGCATCTTCGATTAAAAAACTGCGACAAGCAAAAAGTTTACGTTGAAATGAACCCAGAATGTGCCAATCAGTGGTTCTATTTTGCAAGAAAAAGCGAACCAACTGCCTCAATTGCGCAGTGAGACAGAAGAAACGTCAAATGAAGAAAATTTTAATTCCTCACGAGGATGGATTGATCGTTTTAGAACAAGACATCATATAAAAAGCGGTAAAGTTTACGGTGAAGCTGGTGCTGTAAACAAAGAAGTACCAGAAAATTGGCTAACGACAGTATGGCCAGGTACGTAGGTATTCAGCGTCGATATGTCGACAGCAATATTTTTAACGGCGACGAAACTGACCTTTTCTACCGGGTTATTCCCGACCGAACACTGTATTTTATAGGAGAAAAATGCTCCGGAGGAAAGCCATCCAAAGAAAGACTTACTGCCTAGGTCTGGGCAAATATGGACGGTTCAGAAAAGAAACTTTTGGTAATTGAAAAATCGAAGACGCCTCGATGCTTCAAAAACTTTCCCAAATTGCCAGTATCATATGAAGCAAACAAAAGAGCCTCGATGTCAGGAGACATTTTTTCAAATCTTCTGCCATCTTGGGATCGAGAACTTGCAAGGAACTACACACCCTAAATTGGATAATTTGGAGTGGATCGAAGTGGATTTTCTTCCTCCAAATGTGATTTCAATTCTCCAACACATGGATCAAGGCATAATCAAATGCTTAAAGTCGTATTATCCAAGACAATTACTCCTAAAAATGATTCAGTCTGATGATCAAAACGTCGAAATGAAAATTTCCTTGCTTGATACCATTTTGATGTTAAAGACCTCTTAGGAAAACGTGTCTGCAAAAACGATTTCGAACTGTTTCCTTCATGCGGGTTTTTACCAGTTTTTGGTGACATTTAGTGGGTGGATTTCTGTGAAAAATCGCTTTTAAAAGTTTAAGGTGCTGGTTAGGCCCCCTGGCGACCATCTTGGAAATCTGAAAATATTTTCCATGGTCTCCTTTTGCCCACTTTAGTAATAAATTTTTTTACCGCAAGTATCTAGGACGAATAGTTTCAGAGATGCAACACTTTGCATTCTTATCTGACCATCCTGTACATACATACAGGGTTTCCACGGCCAAGTGGGACATAGGGAGAATACATGTAAAATCGGTTTTCGGTGAATATTATCTCCCTAATACTACTTTATTCAAAATTAAATGCCGCATATCATAACTGGGTTAAAAATGAACATCTCCACAATCATAGTACAACTCTCCAACACTACAAAAATCAGAATTAATGAATGAATATTAAGGTAAATAATGAATCATTTTTACAATAACAAAAATGATCACGTGCTATTATATTATTCGATTTTTAATTGTTACTAACGACAAATCATTTGTCAAAATAAACAACAAAACTTAATCAAAATTAAAAAAAAAATAAAAAATAAAATTCATTTATTGGATTCGAATCCCAAACAATCTGTGCCTTACGTTATTAAGGCGTCACGTGAACGTCTGCGCCACGGCCATTTGCACTAACTCACGTGTTAAAAGCCTTATTAGGAATTCATGTACAATAGGTTTAAAAATAATAATTTTTTTGGCTTTATTAAAATGACTTTCTTTGTATTATGATTATGAAAATGTTCATTGTTAACCCAGTTATAATATTCGGCAGTTAAATTTGGATGAAGTAGTATTAGGGAGATAATATTCACCGAAAACCGATTTTACATGTATTTTCCCTATGTCCCACTTGGCCGTGGAAATCCTGTATATAAAATTTGTTCGGTTGTAACGAACCTCGGCTATAACGAATCGATTTTTAGTCACCTTGGTGGTTCGTTATATCCGAGTTCTACTGTATATGTATATATTTAACAATAAATAAACTTTTGAAGATGTTAATAATATCTCTGCTATTTCTAAGTAATTCCCAAATCATACCGTTGCTAAATGTTTATAGGGGAACTACAAAATTGCATATGTATATAAAATATAGATACTTCGCTGAGTATATTTGCGCATTAAGTTTTATCATTGTATGTATATAAATATAAAAAGTAAGCGGATCGTTGTAGTAGAAATTGATAAACAAACTGATATGCTGAGTGTGTAGTTTATATCAGCAGTTTGTTTGCGATGCATGTATACTTTGTGTGCATAGTATTACAGTAGTTACAAACGATAACAAAAATATTTAATTTGTGATAATGGCATCCCATTGCAACAATTGCAAAAATCTAGTACGACAAAATAAACGTTTAGAAGATGAGATCCAACAACTAAATTCGCAACTGGAATATTACGAGAAAAACACAACTCTCGAACCGGAAACAACTGCGAAATTGAGTCTTCGCAGATTAACACAACGATTAAGTGATACAATAGCGGAATTAAAAATAGATCGTTCGGAACAAAAAACAACCTTAAAACAATATACAAGTGATTACGAAAAATCCAAAGAGAATCTTCAAAAAGCAGGTATCCAGCTATCAAATCAAAATTTCACGAAGATACTACAAAGGTATTACAAGACGTGCGATTTGAATAATATTAAGCTGAAAGAAATTTTCAAGAAGCTTTACGAAGTAGACAACGCTTCCACATCTAAATTGCAACAATTAGAGGAAGATACGTCGAAAATATCAAGTGAGATTACAGAATTCGTCCTCAAGCAAGATGATATCCTAAATCAGATAGATAGGAAATTATTTTTGAAAATTATGGATGAAGAAAATGAATTATATGAAAGTGTAGTGAAGACTGCTAAACAAGAAATATCATTCTTCAATAATCTACAAGACGTTTGTAAAAACAATAATGTTAGAGGTAATATTTCATTAAAATCAAATGATAAAGAAGTGAAGGTCAACCAAACAAATGTTACTGTACATTGTGTTATAATGGAAAATTTTCCGGAAAGTGAAACTGAAAGTGAAGATATGTCTAAAGTAAAATTATTCTTGTTGCGTTTAAATTATAATAAAGAGTGTCTGGTAAAGGTGAAACGGTTGGAAACAAATTGGAGTGGTATACGACCATTGAAGGTGACATTTTCGGATAGTTCAATAATCGACCGTCTTATAGAATTACCAACAGAAAAATTGTCGTTTCGAGGAGCTAACGTGCAAATTTCAAGAGCTAAGAATTATTAAGTTTATCTTAATTTGGGCATTATTACGTAGCAGTATATAAAAAATTATGATGTGAGTAAATTTGTTTTTCGTATTTTATAAAATAATTGTGTTGTATAGAAATAAATAAGGAGAATAAATATATTGTCGTTTTTATTTTATATTTTATTTGATACTGATAATGGGTGTGGCAAATCAAGCAAACAAAATTCTACATTACTTTTATCTCATAATTTGTCGATAAATAAAATTATATTTACAAAAGAGAAATTGCAACGACTCTTAAAATTATTGCTGCCCATATTCAAGAAGTTAAGAAGTAAAATTAAGACCTGCTAGAATCTAAACAACATTTAGGCGAAACTGTTGAAACTTTGAACATTGAACAGTTAAAGATTAATGAGGTATCATATTTTTTTAAACTCAATCAATGACATTCAAATGTATTGTATAATTAATGATTAAAGACCGCAAGAATATTCCAAATATTCTATTTGTATGACAAGGACACAGCCTGAATGACAGTTTGTATTTCGAAACGCAGCGATCATCTTTCGTGAACACAACTATATGTAGCGAAATATGTAGTTTATAGGCAGTCATCGTACGGTATTGTTGCATGATCATGCATTGCAAGTACAGTACCTATAATTCGGTTGCAACGCATTTAAAATGTTGAAAGTTCGTGAAAATGCTTCAACGTGTTTGTTCGCTAATACGGTAAGGTTGTATATTATGTCTGTGTTTTCATTAATTCCCCTACCACCGAACCACATTTGCGGTCTTTATTAATGATTGACTAATGATAATAACTGTCACTGAAGCGTATAGATGCAAAACTAACTCTGCAAATACTACTACTACGCGAATTATTCACAGAAAACTGTTTTAGCTGATTATGATTGAATATCTAAATCTGGGTTCTAAATGGCGAAAATGCTAAAATTAGCCAATATAGACATTTTGTTTATCGGATACGATTCACCATCGTTTGACCATCTTTCACATTTTCAAAATTTTCAAAAGAAAGGTTTTTTCGATTTCTTTTTTACTACAAACACAACAATTTTGTTGCAGTATATGTTTGACGAACGTTTGATCATAATTAGTCGAAAAAAATGAAAAAAAAAAACAAGGTCATATCTCCATTGAAATGACATCAAACCCAGAAAATGTCACAACCTCTTGCATCAAATTTTTCACTAATTTTGAGAGGTGGTCAAACGCAGAAAATAATAGGACTTATTGTCTCGTGTCTCTAGACCACAGAAAACTGAAAATTATCGTTTAACCACCCTCCGGTTAAATTTTATCCGAGCTTAAAGTTACATATAAAGTTTCAAAATTTATCCCATTTTTCACAAATTTTGAGAGGTAGTCAAACGCTGAAAATGATACGATGTATTTTATCGTATCACTAGATCACAAAAAATTGATCATCGTTATAAAAATTAACCGGTGGGTGGTTACACCGGTTAATTTTTATCCGATTTCGAAATTACAACAGAGTTTTCAAAGTTCATCGCAATTTTCGCAAACTTTGAGAGGTGGTCAAACGATGAAAATAGTAAAATTTATTGTTCTGTGTCTCTAAGCCACAAAAAATTGACGTATCACTTCCGGTTAAATTTTATCCGATCTTAAAGTTACATCGGATAAAAATTAACCGGTGGGTGGTCTAACGGCGATTTTTAATTTTTTGTAAACAAGAAACACGAGACAATAAGTCGTACCATTTTCAACGTTTGACCACCTCTCAAAGTTTGTAAAAAGTGCGATAATCTTGGAAACTCTTATATCTAACTTAACAAACTTTAGCCGGAAGGTGGTCAAACGATGATTTTCGATTTTTTGTGGTCTAGAGACACGTGACAATAAGTCGTATCATTTTCAGCGTTCGACCACCTCTCAAAGTTTGCGAAAAGTGCGATGAACTTTAAAACTCTGCTTTATGTGATTTCGAGATCGGATAAAATTTAATCGAAGGGCGGTCAAACGATAATTTTCAATTTTCTGTGATTTAGAGACACCATACAGTAAGTTCTATTATTTTCAGCGTTTGAGCCTCTCTCAAAATTTGTGAATCTGGGTTTGATGTCATTTCATTGGAGATATGAACTGGTTTTTTTCATTTTTTTCGAATATTGTTAAGTTTTCAAAGAAATTATTTGGTGGGCAATCATGGTTAAACGTTGTTCAATCCGTTACTGCAACAAAATTTGTGTTTGTAGTTAAAAACAAATCGAAAAAACCTTTTTTTTTAAATTTTGAAAATGTGAAAGGTGAAAGGTCAAACATGGTCAAACGATGGTCAATCGTATTCGATGAATAAAATGTCTACATTGGCTAATTTTAACATTTTCTGCATGAGACCCCAAAATAGGGATAGAGCGGGTGTAGCCTAAACAAATGTGGTCAATCGAAATCACTGATGGTCAATAAATAGTCAATCCTTTCTAGCATTTTTGTCAATTTTTGGCCTCTTTGTGGTGCCAACTTGGCGGACCTGTCGGGTTAAGTTATCACATTGATAAGTAACGATGATTGAAATTGAAACCGGAATAAACAATGTTTGCACAATTCTAGGTTCGAATTTAGGTGCTAATACCTCCCACATGCTGTTTCAACGACATTACTCCCAGGTAATCTCTGAGTTGCTCCTTCAGGATGAACCAGGGAACCCCAGTAATAAACTTTAGGACACTGTTTTAGAGGGTTTCCAGCCTTTCAAAATGAGATAAGTGATGATAAACCTTAGAAACGAATAATACATAAGAATTTTGATTTTTAGCACTATGTAGTTCACTTTTAGTGCAGAGGAGGAGGTAAAGGCATCTTTTGGTAACTTTAAATTTTTCGATAGTTCTGGTGACGTGTGACCGCCATGTGAGTCCTAAGAATCATAGTATATGACGTCATATGACTCAACAAGGAAATGGACTGGAGTTTCCGATATCATCCTTTAGTCCTGGTAAGTTTTTGAAATATCCTCTGTATCTCACAAAATATTCTGAAAATATCTTATAACACCCATGCGTTCTCGAAACACGTGTCCCGAGTAACTAATCAAAGTTGTGGTGTTTGGTGATACCGATGTTTTATCTGTTTACATTCCTGATGTAATTTCTTCTAGCAAACATTTTACAATATTACTTGGCAATTTTGAAAGTGATGGCCATTTTCTAACTTAACCAAGCAAAACTTGACATGATTTTAATTTAATTTAACGAACGTATTAAATTAAATCTTACGGTCACCTTTCACAAAATTTAATCCTGGTTCGATTCCGATAAACATGTTTTGCAGTTATCGCTAACGGTTTTCCAGATATTCAAGATTTTTTCATCTATTTTTATTTTACCAACTGTCATTGACTCTATGATATAAAACAGTATTAATTTATTAAAGAGCATACATATATTAACAATAAAATACCTATTTTAAGAACAGTAGCAGGTAAGTTATACGCTTCAAGAACACCACGCTAATAATATTAACTTTCTATTCGGCGGTGACCAGAGTTACTGAATTCAGTTGATTTATAATCGTCAACAAATAACGTCACCAACAGATTTTTCATACGATATCATCCAGAAGCGACGCAACTAGTATCTTCTGTGTATAAAAGCATTGAGGAGTACGAAGATTAAACAGTCCTACAACAGTTTTTTGTGCTGCTTTATCTTATAGAACGCAATGATGAAGTATTTAGTGTTATTAGCTCTTATTACCTTATTACATATTTATGGTAAGTTGTTTTCTTTTTTTTTAATAATTAACGCAACGTAACGGCAATTTTTAAGATTTTGTTTAGAAAATAAAACGCTTTTTCATTATGTAAGCGTTTAGTTTTAAAATGTTAATTTTAATTTGTTAAGTAACTTTTTAACCGGGATATAAATTTTAATTATGTTTTAAAAACAAGCCAGTTTTAATACCACATTCGTATTTTTAGTCATGAATAAGTAGATTATTCATACTATTTTGAAGATTAGCAATGTCAGGTAATTTTGAATTTTATAAATGGATTTTTTTTTAAGACAAGGTGCAATAATACATGATCTTGAACTTATAGCAAACACCAATTTATCTTGTAAATGTTATCCATCCATGCTTCATCGAAAAAGAATCTTTTGTCAAGTAGGTTATCATCGAAATTGTTTAAGAATCGTTGGCAAAATGTTGTTCATTGAGAATGATAAACTTGCAAAATTTTATAAAAATAGGTTCCCTGTGACCCATTTTTAATATAGTTATTATGTCTAGAATTATCAACACCCTGTATAGAATTTTATATCTTGTAGCATTTGAAATTTAAAATCTTGTACATATGTACCATCTTTGGCAAATTAAATGCGATATTTTTCAGCGAGGAATTTCCATTTACTAAATAAAGGCTATACTTTGAAGCAAATTTAATTTCTCTAAAAGAGAGTACTGCTTTGATGAACTTCTTTAGAGTAATTAAATTCACCTTTATTTACAATAATCAACATTCCCCGATAAAAAAATCGCATTTAAATTGTTGCGTAAAGACGCAATTTTTGATCTTAACTTTAAAGTTAAATATTTAGTTTTATTGTAAATAATTTAGTTGCAACAAAGTCAGAGATAAAATTGTAACAATTGAATTTAGAGATTGAGCTTTGTGCAATGAGGATTATGTGTCAAGAATCACTTCAACACACAGATCTCCATAGAAAACTAGAACAAATTTTAACAGTATTTCGAAAATTATTACGAGTAGGTGTAAAGGGGGCTGCTTTAAATTCTCGGAAATTTATAGGTTGAAAAAGGACGAAATTAATAAATTTTGGTTCGACAAAAAAATCTTGCACAGGTTCAAGCCTACCGAAAACCAAAAAATTTTCCGTTTTTAATTTTTCATCTATATTAGTTTAAAAAATTTTGAAGAATAAAAAGCACTTTGTTGAGGTAACTTCTTCAGCTAAACGTGTTAGTTAAAAAGTTTATTTGTTATTTCGAAGTTTCGGAAACGCTGAACCACTTTCAAATTCATTTGAATAGCTTCTTTTCTGATTTTTTTTTTCGTTTATGGTCAAACTTGGTATTCATTCTCTTTGACACAATTAATGGAAGACCCATTTCGGCATTTATTATATTATTATATTATATTTATTATAAATCAGACTATAGCGATAATTAAAGTAACTTCTTGAGTTAAAAGTTTCGAAAACGCTGAACCATCTTCAAATTCATTTGATACACATGGAGATTGTAAAAAATAGTTCTATATACAGGCTAACGTCTAAAAGATTTCTTCAAAAAAGATGCTTCAATATTCTGTTGTTATCAAATTAGAAAGAAGGAAAGAGATAATAAAAAAATAGGTTTCTATTTATAAAAAAATTGAACATGAAGGTGATCCAATGTTTCCGAAACTTTAGAATAAACCCGAAACATTAGTAGCACATTTATCTTCAAAAAATGACCTTAATTTTGGCGGTTTGAAGTTGCATTAAAAGAAAATTAAAATTTTCCTGAAACTTGGTATCAACATTCTTCAACAGTTTTGAGTTTTGAAAATTTTAAAAATAAAAAGCACTTTGTTGAAGTAATTTCTGGAACTAAATGCGATGGAAATACTTTGTAATTTAAACGTTTCGGAAATGCTGAACTATCTTAATATGCACAGTTTAATAAAATCAAATTAATTTATTTATATATACAGGGTGTGGCATCTTTCTGGGATTGGCCGATTGTGACTTTGCTATTTATATTATCGAAAAATGTTATTGGTAAAAGATGTCTATAATGAAATTCTCTACAGCAAGAAAATATTTTCTTATATACAGGGTGTTCAGTTTTGTCTGTACGATAAATTACTTTGTTTTTTTTTAAATTGAATACCCTATATACAGGGTTTCCACGGCTGAGTGGGACATAGGGAGAGTACATGTAAAATCGGTTTTCGGTGAATATTATCTCCCTAATACTACTTCATCAAATTTAAGTGCCGAATATTATAACTGGGTTAACAATGAACATTTCCACAATTATAGTACAAAGAAAGTCATTTTAATAAAGCCAAAAAAATTATTATTTTTAAACCTATTGTACGTGAATTCCTAATAAGGCTTTTAACACGTGAGTTAGTGCAAGCGGCCGTGGCAGAGTCTTCAAAATCTCTAATTTTTGTAGTGTTGAATTTGTAGCATCATTGTTGGAGATAAAAAATAAAACTAATCTGCCGGCATTCGAACCCTAAACAATCCGTGAATTTGCGTTATTAAGCAGTCGCGCGAACCATTACGCCACGGACGCTTGCACTAACTCATGTGTTAAAAGCCTTATTAGGAATTCAGGAACAATAGATTTAAAAATAATAATTTTTTGTCTTTATTAAAATGACTTTCTTTGTACAATGATTGTGGAGATGTTCATTGTTAACCCAGTTATAATATGCGGACCTTAATTTTGAATGAAGTAGCATTAGGGAGATAATATTCACCGAAAACCGATTTTATATGTATTCTCCCTATGTCCCACTTGGCCGTGGAAACCCTGTATTATTATTATTATTTTTTTAAGGTAATTTTAATTAACATACTCTACATAAAAAACCCAATAGTTTTCGAAAGGAAGAAAATCAATTTACTCAGAGTACTTAAAAAAATGAATCTAGCCTTTCCTAATAATCGTTTTGAAACAAATCGTGGGTATTATTATAATGATACTTCAAGCTTTATTTTCCATACTAAACATTCATATTATATTATACTGGTTGCTTTGTAATCGAACGCAAAATTAAATACCTTTAAATGAATAAAACTCGTTTATTTCAAATATATTTCCTCTATTATCTCTTTAAATACGCTTAGTTTTTCCTGATTTATTGAAACCACATTTTGAACGTAATTAATAAAAAATGAGGTGGAGCACCGTCTTGTTGCCACCAACCCAGATACTAAAGATTACTTTTTCTTGATTTCGTACCTCTAAATTCTAGATTATTTTATCAAGACTTTGTGGTCGTTCAAATCAAAAGCAAACAAGCTAGATTTAAAGAAATCATAAAAGAAAAGGGCGTGATCGAATGTATTCGAAAATTTCTAAGTAAGAGGTGATACGAAACATCCTGTATAAATTGATATTTAAAAACAGCAATCCGTTAATATTTTACAAGAAAATTAACAGAATATAATACTGATAGGGCAACTTCAATTTTTATCCGATTCCGCCTCTTTTTTTACGATGCCAAAACACGTTTCCAGGATTTCATTTAATCTCATATATGCAAGAATGACTTTGCCAAGGTCGAAATCAAGTCGTGAATGTATCGAAGACAAGTTTAATTATAAATTTTTTGACTCGTTATTTTAAAGACAAGTTTCCGATATCGTAAATGCTATACCATAAAGAATTTCTTATGACGTGCACTTGTTTTCGGGATCCAATATCAAAACACCCTATTTGTCGTTAAAAGAAAAACCCAAACGGATATGTACCAGGATGCAATAAATTAAATATGCTGTATTAGACGTATTAGCACGTTCTTGAAAATGATCACCTCTTTAGTATGAATCACGTTCTTGATCTTTTAAAAAATACAATACAACTTGTGTTGTCATATGTAATTATCTCATGAGCTTTATAGCACATTACACACAAACGCATCGTGGGTGTGTTTCTTTTTTGTTCATTCATTTCATCTTAACGTTACACAATAAATGAAGTGAATTAAAACAATTTTAATTTCCGAAAATTTCGAGCTATAAATACCCGGCTTTATATTTCAAATATTTTATTATAAATCCATAATTAAGATTGAGGTCAAAGATCTTAAACGACAAAGATTAATATTAATACTAATACAATGAAACCTAAGGTTACCTGGATGTATGATATCATCGCTTAACATGAAATGATTCGAATTTGAACGGCTGCCTTCAAGGTTTTTTTGCTTCAATGAGATGAATAAACCTACAGATATTCTGAATGACAAATACGAATATGCTAATTGATTTGTTTGTTTATTGGTTAATGCTGGATGGAATAACGGGGCGTACGTTGACGAAATATTTTTATTTAAGCGATTTGCATAAATTTTAAACGGCGAGACAGTATTTTTTCCCGATTTACATATCCTGATTGGGTTTTTTTTTTCTTTGCTCGCGATATTCCAACGATTTAAATATTAATAATTTTATTCTATTATCATTTTGACATCAACGATATGTTTACGTTTATTCTAACGTTTCGGAAACATTGAATGACCTTGACGCCTCATTGGAAATGAATTTGAAAATGGTTCAGCGTTTGCCACCTCCTTTCAACCCCTTAGAGGTTGAATTTTCAAAAGCGTTTAATTAATTTTGTCAAAAAGCATAAAGTGGTCAAAAATTTACAAAAATTATGGAAAGGATTAAGCATTCGTGGACCTAAAGATCATTAAAGTTTCAAATAAATTTCAAAATATTTCTACTAAATTTGATCATAATATTATTTCCTCGTATACAAACTTTGTCACCCCCTGAATAAAGAAAAGAAATTCCGAAGAAATTATTTCATTTCCTTTCTACATGTGCAAATTTGACCATTCTTTTCTATTTCTGCTCATCACTTGAGCTTCATTTCATATGACGTCTCCTTTATTTAAAACAGTCGCCAAATCGTCATTCCAGTTTTTCTTTGGCTTAGGTACCTCGTTTTGTTTTTTCTTTGATCTTTCCTGTATCTTATCATTCATTTAGCATGTCCAAACCAATTAAGCTGGTCCAATTCAATCAAATTTCTCCAAGTGGTTCTATTTCCAGTTCTTATCTAACTGCCTTATTCTTTCTGTTATCTCTCTTGGTTATGCCCTCTCTCTATCAGTTCCTTATTTCTGCATTTATTATTTTGCTTTGTTTTTTTTTATGACCATCACCTTTGTTTTGCTAATATCTACGAGGGCGGTTTGATATGGAAGAAAACAATTTAAGTTTTATTTTTCGACATAGTCTCCTCGACGTTCAATGCAATTGCCCCAACGTTTCTCAAGCTTTGCGATTCCATCACAGAAATGAATTTCTTCTCCTGCCAGAAAAGTTTTTAATTTCGGGAATAGATAGTAGTCCGAGGTGGCTAGATCTGGCAAATACGCAGTATGTGGAAGCAATTGAAATCGTAGCTCGAGCAATTTTTGTTGAATGCACGGGGGCATTGTCATGGTGAAACAACACCTTTTTCTTTGCCATTCCCGGACGTTTCTCTGTTATTGCCGCCTTTAATCGGTCCAAAATGGATGCATAGCATTTTTCGGTAACGGTTCATCCCTTTTCAAGGTTGTCAATTAAGAGAATTCACTTTGCGTCCCAAAAAAACTGATGCCATGACCTTTCCAGTGGAAGGAACGCATTTTGCTTTTTTTTCGGAGCCGATTCGCCATGGGCAATCCATTATTTCGACTGCTGTTTGATTTCAGGGACATAGTGGTGTATCCAAATTTCGTCCATTGTCACAAAAGAATTCCAACTTTATCCATTTTTTTTTCTACTTCTCGAAACATTTCTGTTCAAGTAACTGTCAAACAACGAATTAGTGTCAGAATGACTTAAGACCAGAGAATATTAACTCATAGGAATGACACTTTATAACTACGTATACAGATTACGTTTGCGACCTTTAATAGTGTGTGAAGTTAATCATCAAACCACCCTCGTATATCCATGTTTCTTTTCCTACACTCTCAAATTTCCTGGTAAGTCTTTTTCTTTTGAAACTCCTTGAGAACCTTATCGACCGTTTTCTAACGTTCTTTAATGATAACGTCCATAACTGTGATGAACTATAGCAGACTCGTCACTCCACCCTATCTGTTTCAAATCTTCTCCAATAGAAGACTCAACTATGTACTATTTTTTTCTTGTGGTAGTGGCTTGAAGGCCTTTTTCAAGTCTAGTACGTCTTTTGGTTTTCTGGATCAACTGCTTTATAACAAAAATATTACCTTGAAGATTTCGTCCCTTCTGAGTTTCTGCCATTTGTTCTTCTAATGTTTCTCATTCTAGCATATTTTTGACATAACGTTTAATAATGTACGAAATTATGGATATTAATGGAAATGACAAAAAATCTCCTTATATTAGTAATTATCATTAAAACCTAATTTCGTGCTTTTTATATTTCACTTTCGAGCTGCTATTTTTAAACTAATTATTTGTGATTTCATAATTGATTGCGTTGCAAATTATCATTTTGAACCCGACAATTTAAGCATTCGCCTATAATTATTTAAATCTAGACTTGATAAATTTACAATGATTACCGTAACCAAACAATTCTGTATAATTCATAATAAAATACTACTTATCTTATCGTTACATTCCAAACATAATTACCACTCACTTAAGTACCTACAAAATATTCCGGGAATTCCCAACATTAAATTTATACCCGTAATATTTCTCGTTACAGGAATAAACTGCCAATATGACAACCTACCGGTAACACAAGCGTGTTTAGGCTGTATATGCGAAGGAATATCAGGATGTAATGTAACTAGTACCTGCCAAGGAGAGTTTGCGGACCTTTCAGGATAACCTGGCCCTATTGGGCGGATGCTGGCAAGCCGACGGTTAACAACGAAGGTCCCAGTTCAGACACCGCATACAAGAATTGCGCTTTGATACATTCTGCTCCGCTTTTGGCCGTTCAAGGATATATGCAGAATATCAACAGGTCTGTATCGAGGAAAAAAGATAAACTTATATTTTAACCGATTTTATTATATAGGATTGCAACAACGATGGTAAAATAGACTGTGATGATTTACGCTGCCATACATAAATTGGGAGGATATGGGTGCCAGGGTCAACTGCCTTATGAATACAATCGACGTTACCAGCAATGTAAGAAAATTATAGGAGGCGGTGGTTTGGGAAAGTAGAGGATTTTGAAGGGGGAGGCGCTAAATTTGAAGATACTAATGCTACGTGAGAGTTCTTCAGAGATGACTTTACATATTGATATGATAATTTTTAATTCTAATTTATTTTGCTGCCATACTTAATTTGTCTTTTTTTGTAATTTCTAAGATAATAAAAAATTATGAAACTATCATTACAAATTTTAATCAAAAAAACCGCCTCACAGTGGCTCAGAACGCGAAAAGACGATCGAAATTGTTTACTCTTTAGTTTTAACAAATTTTGCATTAAAAGTTGAGCAAATGCATAAAAACCCGTATTTGTAAAACCTACAATTCAACGTATTTCTCTGCTGTATCTAAACAATATTTTCGAAAATTATTTACATTAATGTCACGACTACTATTTATTGTTTTCAAAATTACTCCAAATTTATGAATTAAATCTTCATGGATTCCATTTATTTCCAGATGACAATTTAGGGTTTGCAAAAATCGTCTAATATAACATCTCATCCCAGAGGAATCAGCAAAGGGCGATGCTATTTTTTATCAACCATAGTTAATGGTAGCAAAAATTTTATTATGCATTTATCAGACACAAAAGGTTCTAATAAATCGATTTGGTTAGATATACGAGGGGAGCGTTTTTATATTCGCGGAATGAAGCCAGGTTGTAGGGGGGTGATTAGGCGCATTGGGGCGTGGCCTGTGCAGAGACTCGTAATTCGTATCAATACGAAGAGTTTCATTGTTATTAGACGTTAGTCTTTGAGCTATCGTCAACCAAGTAACGTAATCAGGAGTGAAAAGGAAGTGAAATATGGAAAAAAATCGCGTGTTCGCGTGCATTTTGGACCTCTGTAATGAAGACAAAGATGTGTATTGAGTCGAATTGTGACTGGAGACGAAACTTGGGTTCATCATTATAAACCTGAGTCAAACAAGACTCCATGCAGTGGCATAAAAGGGCTGGCACCTCCCAAGAAATTTAAAGTGTCACAATCAGCTGGGAAACTCATGGCAACGGTATTTTGGGACTCGGAAGGAATATTGTTGATTGATTATACAGATAAAGGTGTTTCTATAACCGGAGAATATTACGCTTCAATATTAGAGCGACTAAAAGAAAGCCATTAAGAGAAAAGACGGAGAAAATTGACGAAAGGTGTGCTGCTTTTGCACGACAACGCGCCGTCCACAGAGCCGCGTTGCGTTAGCTGCCCTGCATGAGTGGGCTTCGAAATAGTGAATTACTCACCCTACAGCCCGGACCTGGCCCCGAGTGATTATTACCTGTTTCCGAAAATGAAAAAAGAGGTGCGGGGTAAAACTTTACTGCCGATGATGAAGTCAAGGAGGCAGTTTCGGCGTATTTTGCAGATAAAGAGAAATCATTTTTTTATGAGGGTATAAACAAATTAATTGAAAGATGTGAAAAATGTATCCGTCTTGCAGGTGAATATATTGAAAAAGAAAAAATAATTTGGTTTTTCTATTTCCACACCTTATCCCCATTCCACGAATATAAAAACGTTCCCTCGTATATAATTTTTCATTTTTAGCGATTTCTTCAGTTTCACGTACCAATTGCATTCTTAAAGGTCTGCAAAATTGAACAGAAGATGGTCGAGGATTTTGCCATAATACATGATTTTCATTGTCAATTAGCCTCAATGGCACTAAAGATGTCATAAATATCCTGTCATCTTCTACACCTTCACTTGTGGAAAAGCCAGAACTACCATCAAGGCCCCATTTGCAAATCAAAGTTAAGTTTGCAAGTCTTTTTCGCTTTTAGAATAACTAACTTGGATATAATTTGCAACCACGTTTTAAAGCTGTTTCTTTAATAAGCATATATTGCTGCTTCGTAAAACCACCCGAGATAAAAAATGATAAGGCCTATTCAGGCGTCATGTCATTTTCCTATTGTTCGAGGTCTCTCAATTTTCCCATTATACGTTTGCCTCTAGTTGGTGTAGTTGAAGTACTTTCAATTATCAAATCGACAGTGCTTTTATTTCGACTTTCTCTGCAAGCTGAGTACTTCAACGGAAGTACTTTTTCTGAGCTCCTCGGTTTTACGTCTTTTTATAACAACAGAACTTTGAGCAAAACGCTTACAAATTTGTGCAAATTGCTATCAGAAAGTGGAGAAATACACTGGGCGTTAGTACATTGTAGAGGGAGAATTCTAAAGCAAAATGGGTTTAAATTCAAAACTATTGACAAACGAATAAGAATTATGGAGTCTCCATAGGGACGAATATTTAACGCAACTGAAGACATTCCGAGATGAAAACCGATTCCTTTGCTATTTGGACGAAACTTGGTACGATAGCCATGACATTGCAAAGAAAGGTTGGCTTGATGACTTGATAGATTGATGTCCTGTTTCCAGAGGCAAACGTATCATTTTTTTGCATACGCAGGATCAGAAGATGGTTGGATTGGTGAACCATTAATTTCGGGAAAAAACCAAATCTTCTTGCGTCGATTATCAATAATTTGAAATATCTATAAAACCGTTAATTTTAACTACATACATGTTTTATTTAAACAAATAGATAATTAAATTTCCCTTTCAACTAACCCCATAAAAATATAGTGTTTTAATTTGAAAAAATGAAGATTTTCGCATTTCAATTGTTTCAAATAGACACTGATTTCTAGAACACTCTGTATAACATATTTAAGTCTACATCTGTTTATTGTCATCATAGGAAATGCTTCTAACGTTATGTTAAGTTTCATAATGTTACATCTTTTCCGTTACCGAAATAATGTCATATCTCTGAAGAGAGCAAAATGTCAACATTGTCAAACTAATGTCAATATGTCAATGTCAATATATATATATATCAATACTAATGACAATAATTGAATATGATCCTGTATAAAGTTGCCTTAAAATTCCTCAGGCAATGCAAAAATGTGATCATATATAGGCTGTTCCATTTAAAAATGTAAAGATACTGATAGTTACGGGCAAACTAAACACCCTGTATATCGGAGAATAATTTTACGTTATAAATTTCGTAAAATTAAACAAGTTTTGTATTTAAATATTTGTTGTATTTTGCATAAAAAATTGAGATATGGAAGAATATCGCACTATTGTTTTACACCCTGTATATTACATTAATTTAATTCAGAACCATACGAAGAAGTTGAAAATATGATTTTCGATCGCGTTTTTCGCGTTCTGAACAACTGTGCGCGCCTGGGAAAATACGGCAATATAAATGATAAAACATTGATACCCTGGTTCTTATCCAGGTCAAACGAATCCTATTGAAAACATTAATCACACGCATATAAAAGAATGTTAAAACAACCAATTAACAGTTCTTCGACAAATTTTTTAAAATGAGTCGGTGGTTAATTGTGCTAATTCTAATTAGTTTTTACATCTATGGTAAGTTAATCTTCGATTTTGTGGTCCATAATTCAATATATTTACGAAATATCAACAGATATGCACGCTCAATATGATCAGCCAGTATCAATCCCATGCTTAAACTGCATTTGTGAAGCCATGACAGATTGCTCTAACACCGGATGGGGCCCATTTAAGATTTCACGTGCGTATTGGCTTGATGGTGAGGAGCCAACAGTGAAAAATGAACGTACCAATTCTTCCACGGCTTACATAAATTGTAGCAGGGATATGTTCTGTTCCACCAGAACAGTTCAGGGATACATGAGAAAATTCAAGCAGGTTCGTTTGTTAGAAGATATTATAAGACAAGCTAGAATAATTCACAGTTACCACTACGTAGAACTATATTCCGTTTTTAAATTTTAGGATTGTAATAGTGACGGTGTAGTTGATTGTGATGATTATTTTGCGATACACCTTCTGGGAGGCTACGGATGTACTAACGATCTAATAGAACCTCAAGCAACGAGATATCAGACATGTAAAAGGATAATGAAATATTTCTCAAAAAATTTCGCAATCTAATGCAAGTTTTGTAAGGGTTGATATAATATGTATAATTGTTTTTTATTAGATTGTGACAGCAGTACAATAGCTTTTTTTGTTCCTTTTTGTGCCTAATTTTGTTTTGCAAGTTGAAATCGATCATTATGCTAGGAAGTCTATAATAGGTGTAGGAATGGAGGCATAAAGGTTCACCACCCTCTAGAAACTTTCGTGCAACAGCATCTGAGGGAAAAATCATGGCCACAGTTTGTTGGGATACCGAATAAATTGTTCTTCTAGATTTTTTTACCACGTGGTCAGCCCATAACTGGGTAATATTATGCTGCCTTAATTTCAAAATTGCGTTATTCCACTAAAGAAGAAAGGAAGGAAAAATTCAGACGTGGTGTGCTATTTCATCAGGACAACGCACAGGAGCCGCACAAATTCTCCCCAAATTCAAAGAACACCTTCGTGGCCTTTAACCAGCTTTATATCAAGTGTGTCAACATCTTAGGGCACTATTACGAAAAATAAAAAATTCCACCTTTTCAAGTCGTTTCATTCTAAAGGGTCTTCCAATAAGAATTGTACTACTGTGATCAAAAAGTAAGGTGAATTTGTTTATAAAATGTAAATTCTTTATTTATTAATCCAAATCAATTTCATCCCCTTCAAAGTAATCCCCGTCCGATAAAACGCACTTTTGCCAACGCTTTTTCCAGTCCTCCAAACAGTCGGAATAGCCTTCAAGATCTTCTTCGATTCGGTTTTTATCTCCTCAATCGCGTCAAAACGGCGTCCCCGCATTGGCCTTTTGAGTTTGCTGAATAGCCAGAAGTCGAATGGAGCCAAATCAGGTGAATACGGTGGTTGCGGAACGATATGAATCGAGTTTTTTCGCAAAAAAGTCGCAAAGAACCAATGCAGTTTGAGCCGGTGCATTGTCGTGATGAAGGAACCAAGAGTTGTTCGCCCATAATTCCGGCCGTTTCAGACGAATAGCTTCACGCAAACGACGCAAAACGCACAAATAATATTCTTTGTTGACAGTTTGGCCCGGCGGAAGGAATTCATAGTGCGCCACACCACGATAATCAAAGAAAACTGTCAACAGAACCTTGATTTTCGATCGACTTTGCCGTGGTGTTTTCGGTCTTGCTTCACCTTTTGCACGATATTCACTGGATCGGTCGGTGGTTTCAGGCTCGTATGCGTAAATCCAAGTCTCGTCTCCAGTAATGATGCATTTCAAGTGGTCCTGATAGTCAGACAGCAAAGTTTCACACACATCAACGCGACGTCTTTTTTCCAAAAATTCAGCGATTTTGGCACCAATCGAGACTTGACGCGTTTGAGACATAAAATATCCTTCAAAATGGTTTGGGCTGAGCCAAATGATACTCCAACACTATCAGCAAGATCTCTAATTGTCAATCGACGATTTTTTGGACGTGACCCTCGTCGGTAGAAGTTGATGGTCGTCCAGAGTGCTAGTGTCCAGAGTGAACTAGTTGTACCACTTATAAACGTTTTTTTGTGCCATAGTTTGATCACCAAAGGCTTTCCGCAACATATTCAACGTGTCCACACAAAGAATATTCGTTCCGCAAACAAAATTTGATGCAAGTTCTTTGCTCAACAAAATCACCCATTGTAAAAATCGAAAAATTCACTTTTGGTTGTTTACAAACACACGTATCACTCGGAGATAAACCTTTTGACAACCAGTCGCTTGACAAATGTTATAGACAGTCCTACCAACCTAGGAAAAAAATGTACCTATCTTCCTAATGCCAGGGAGTTTTAAATGACAATTTCACCTTACTTTTTGATCACAGTAGTATGATTTTGTAATGATGTAACCATGGTAATAAAGTTATACCTGTCACTAGTTGTCATTTATGTTCACTAAACTCTAACAATTTATTATGGCTAAATACTCTTCAAAAATTTTACGAAAATCGTCGTTCTTATGCGGGCACTTTTGGCGCACTTCGCGAAAACTTTAGTCTAAATAATCGCCCCTCTGTGCTTGTCATTAATCGCATCGTTAAGAAATTTGAAAGTAATTTTACTCTTCAGGATGTAAAAACATCAGTAAGACGCCGAAATGTCAGAACTGTTGATATTATTGCTGCTATAAGAGGAGCTAGTGTTGCAGAAGATCCAAATTTATTAATTCTTCGTCATGGTCAAGAGTTAGAACTTAAAAAAACAACTTTAATCTGTCTAGTTTTTGTAATTTTTAATATAATAAAAAAATATGAAACCATCATTACAAATTTTGATCAAAACAAAACGCCTGGGGAAATACAACAATATAAATGACAAAACATTGATACCCTGGTTCTTATCCAGGTCAAACGAATCCTATTGAAAACATTAATCAGGCGCGTATAAAAGAATGTTAAAACAACAAATTAATATCAGTTCTTCAACAAACTTACTTATTAAATTTTTATAATTTTTTTTAAATGAGTCGGTGGTTAATTGTGCTAATTCTAATTAGTTTTTACATCTACGGTAAGTAAAATCTTCGATTTTGTGGTCTATAATTCAATATATGTATTTACGAAATATCAACAGATATGAACGCTCAATATGATCAGCCAGTATCATATGCATGCTTAATCTGCATTTGTGAAGCCATGACAGGTTGCGATATGACCAAAAAATGTTCTGAAAGTAATTGCGGCCCATTTTGGATTTCGCGTTCGTATTGGCTTAATGGTGAGACGCCAACAGTGAGATATGAAGGTCCCGATTCTTCTACAGCTTACGTAAATTGTAGGAAGGATATGTTCTGTTCCACCAGAACAGTTCAGGGATACATGAGAAAATTCAAACAGGTTCGTTTGTTAGTAGATATTATAAGACAAGCTAGAATAATTCACAGTTACCACTACGTAGAACTATATTCCTTTTTTAAATTTTAGGATTGTAATAGTGACGGTGTAGTTGATTGTGATGATTATTTTGCGATACACCTTCTAGGAGGCTCTGACTGCACTAAGGAGCTACAAGAACCAGAAGCAACAAAATATAAGACATGTAAACGGATACTGAAAAATTTCTCAAAAAATTTGGCAATCTAATGCAAGTTTTGTATGGATCGACATAATATGTTTAATTGTTTTTTTATTATATTGTGACAGGAGATAGTTTTTACACAATACAATAATTTTTTTTGTTACTTTTTGTGCCTAATTTTGTTTTATAAGTTGGAATCCATCATTATGCTACGAAGGCTATAGGTACAGGAATGCAAGCACAAGGGTTCACTGCCCCTTCGAAAGTTTCGTGCAACAGCATCTGTGGGAAAATCATGGCCACAGTTTGTTGGGATGCCGAATGAATTATTCTCATAGATTTTTTTACCACGTGGTCATCCTATAACTAGGTAATATTATGCTGCCTGAAAAATTCAGACGTGGTGTGCTATTTCATCAGGACAACGCACAGGAGCCGCCCAAATTCTCCTCAAATTCAAAGAACACCTTCGTGGGTTTTAACCAGCTTTATACCAAGTGTGTCAACATCTTAGGGAACTATTACGAAAAATAAAAAATTCCACCTTTTCAAGTCGTTTCGTTCTAAAGGGTCTTCCAATAAGAATTGTATGATTTTGTAATGATGTAGTAAACATGATAATAAAGTTATACCTGTCACTAGTTGTCATTTATGTTCACTAAACTCTAACAATTTATTATGGCTAAATACTCTCCAAAAATTTTACGAAAATCGTCGTTCTTATGTGAACACTTTTGGCGCACTTCGCGAAAACTTTAGTCTAAATAATCGCCCCTCTGCGCTTGTCATTAATCGCATCGTTAAGAAATTTGAAAGTAATTTTACTCTTCACGATGTAAAAACATCAGCAAGACGCCGAAATGTCAGAACTGTTGATATTATTGCTGCAATAAGAGGAGCTAGTGTTGCAGAAGATCCAAATTTATCAATTCTTGTCATGGTCAAGAGTTAGAACTTAAAAAACAACAACTTGGCGAATTTTGCAAAAAAAAAATTAAATTTACACCCGTATAAGATTGTTTTGACCCAAGAACTTGAAGCCACTGGATCATCGTCGGCACCGCGAATTTGCTGCTTGGAGTTTAGAACGATTTGAAAGGGATCCCAATTTTGGGGAAAAAATCTTTTCAGATGAAGCTCATTTCTTGGTAAGTGGTTACGTAAATAACTATAATTGCCGTTTTTGGTGTGAAAACAATCTACAACAGATTCAAGAGAATCCTTTGCATCCCCTGAAGGTAACTGTATGGTGTGGTTTATGGTATGGTGGTATCTTTTCTTTTTTTCTAAAATGAGGTTGGAGATTCAGTTACAAATCTTGCGTGACAAATTTTTTATGGCCAAATTTGGAGAAGATATGTGGTTCCAGCAAGACGGCGCTTCATGTTACACTGCTCATGAAACTATCACCACGCTCCAAGAAAAGTTCGGAGAAAGGATAATTTCAAGGAATTCAACTGTTCTCTGTCCTCCAAGAAGCTGCGATTTGTCTCCTTTAGATTACTTTTTGTGGGATTATTTAAAATCTAAGATTTACGCAAACAAGCCACAAATACTTGATGGTTTGAGATTGAACATGAACGTTGCATTCTTGAGATTACGCCCGATTTATTACACGAAGTCGTTGAAAATTGGATTCGTCAAATTCACTCGTGTACACAAAGCCGAGGTAGAGATTTAAACGAAGTGCTATTCAAAACATAAACGTTATCGATTATACTATAAGATAATATAAAAAAATGTGGTTATATCTGAAATCATTTCTTTTTTTCATTTTTAAAATCATATCGTTCTAATTGGAAAACCCCTGTATCATCAAGGACATAATTTTTAATAAAAAAATATGAAACTATCATTACAAATTTTAATCAAAAAAACCGCCTGGGGAAATACAACAGTATAAATGATGAAACATTGATACCCTCGTTCTTATCTATGTAAAACAAAGGCAATTGAAAAAAAAAAAACATGAATCGAAAACAGATATAAAAGAAAGTTAAAAAAATTTAGACAGCAGTTCTTCCAAAATATTCTTATTGAACGCAATCTTAAAATGAGCCGGTGGGTAATTGTGCTAATTCTAATTAGTTTTTCCATTTACGGTAAGTTAATCTTCAATTTTGTGGTCTATAATTCAATATATTTACGAAACATCAACAGATATCAACGCCGAATACGACGATCCAGTATCACCTGCATGCTTAACCCGCATTTGTAAAGTGATGTCGGGTTGCAGAACGAGCAGATGTTACGATAGTTATTGCGGGGCGTTTCGGATGTCACGACCGTTTTGGGTTGACGGTGGGATGCCAACATTTAAGAATGAAGATCCCGAATCTGAAATGGCTTACGAGAATTGTGCGATGGATATTTTCTGTTCCGCCAAAAAACTGTTCAGGGATATATGACAAAATTCAGACAGGTTTGCTTATAGGACTACAGTGCATAGATCAGAATATAAATATCATTGTTGATTTCTATTTCAGGATTGTAATGGAGATGGGAAAAATTGATTGTGATGATTATTACGATATACACCGTTTAGGAGGTTGGATGTGGTAATCGTGAACCATCTGGTTATCAAAATAGCACGCGGGAAAAGGAATACTAAAATGTTTTTGAAGAACTTTCGAATTCCAATCAGAATTGTTATCAACACCAATGTAATAATATTACTTAATTATTATTAAACTCATAAGTTGTTGTTAATTTTTTTTTATAATATTGCGACACAATGCGCGGATAACTTTCTCATGCCAAAATCTGGATTCAATATATTCTTCGGATATGTTTTAGTGAACTTTAGCGATGTTATCGTCACTGATTACAACGCTCATGGTTTCTCAAGCTTGCACGGCCACGTTTAAATTTTGACGCCCAAAATTTCACTGTAGTGAATAATACTGCAGAGCCCCTGCATAACAGTGTCAAAGAGAAATATTTAATGATAACTCGATACTCGATTCTGTCTATTTTCACAAAAAGATCTCATTCAAACGATTATCAAACAACAACTACGTGTCCAAATGGCTGAAATTTTGATGAGTGCATGTTTTATTGACGAGTGCTGCCATCTTCACATTGGGGTCGGAAATATTTCAGACCACCCTCGTACACTCAAAAGTAATAATAATAATAATCATAAATGTCTGTATTGTTCATACTTACAAGTTAAGAAACAAAAAAAGGAAGATACACATAATATCAACCGATACTAAAAAAAAGCAGTATGCGCAATCACACGGCGAGGCTCAGTTACGTGAACCGTTCTTATGTACCTAACCTTGTATACATCCGAACAAAATGATCAGTAAGTTTAGTGCCTACGGATAACTTAAGCTAAGTCTGTGTATGTTCTTACAAAAGAAAACAAAAAAAAACCAAACAAAAACTGAAGTGCTCATTGAGAGTAGGAAAAGAACAAAAAGTAAAGATTAACATAGCCAGCTACAGTTATATATACCTATAAACCTAGAACAAATATAAAAACAAAACAAAAGAACGGATAGATATCAATATTCTGCAAAAGAAGGGCGCACAAAAATCATAAAGTATTTAAAAAAATGATA
>CM043022.1:88690722-88791882 GCA_023690525.1 Holotrichia oblita
ATTGTCGAAACTACGTGCGTGAAGACCATTTCCGTCTTCTTAGAATTGGTATGTGTGTCAGTTTGCCTTGACATCTGGAGCATTCAGCAAAAGCGAATAGTTAGCTATAGCAAAAATAATATACAAGTGCGTCAAGACCATTTCCAGCATTCATGCTAACAAAGCTGGCGATATCGTCTTCCCACATTTGGTTTGTAAATTACTATTAAACTGTTCGTAAAAAATACTCGAAGAATGTTTGAATAAAATGAAGAAGATTTCAAAAACTATTTTTTTAAATATTTTTTTTAATCGCAAGTACTTTATTGCGAAGTTCTTCATTGGATCTCTTGGTGCAGAAGTAGAACACTAAACACTTTAACCCACTAAACACCAAACAAGTTTTAACTAAAACACCGACGCGTTTCAACAGCAATGCTGTCATTATCAAGGCGATAATAAAACTAAATTAAAATAAAATCTACAAATACAGGAAACCTAAACGATTAACGAAAACAATGACGAATGCGGGATAGGTCCGTTGTCACAGTTCATTACACATAACTTATTTTTATATATTTCTAAACTTTCGAAAACATTTAGAAACTTACAATTGTTTATTTGTCTAATTAATTTAACATTCGTATGATCGATGTTGCATCTGTTTCAAAAAATGTGTTGGGCAACGCTCGATTTCTCAATTCTATTAAATCTAAGATTAGCCATACGCTCTTTGAATCTAGTTGAGACTGCTCTTCTGGTTGGCCCAATATATTTTTGATTACAATCTTTACAATTGATTTCGTAAATACCTGACTTGTCTAGGGGTTGTATTTTATCTTTAGGGTTACCGATGAGACTTCGTAAACTAGTCCCAGAACTGTAAACTATTCTGAGATCTAGCTCTTTGAAGATTTTACTCAAACCTTTAGCGATAAAGGCAGCGTAAGGGAGGGTCACAACGGGTGAAGCTTTAACATCCTCTCGAAAAGTCGTAGATTCTTTCACAGTTTTCTTATAATTAAACTTCCTAATTAACTTATAGATATGTTGAGGCTGGAAACCATTACACTTGGCCGCATCTTTTATAATTTTAAGCTCTTTCTCATACCTTGCCTTGTTCAAGGGAAAAGTGAGAAGTCTGTGGACCAAAAAATTCAGGCTTGCCATTTTGTGTTGAACACAATGATGGGAATCTGAAGGAATTCTATACACGTCAAACTCTAATCTATTGTTATTTCTAATTACTAAAGTATCTAGAAAGGGTAGCTGACCGATTTCTTCTCTTTCACAAGAGAACTTTATGGTTTCGAACCGATTATTTAATCTATTGAGAAAATCGTCAATATTACATTTTTTAGTGTCAAATATAGCGAAAATATGATCCACATACCTCAACCAAACCCTAGGAAAGTATTCGCTCTCAGATTCTAAGTTCTTTTCAAAACGGCTCATGAAAAGGTTAGCCAAAAAGGGCGACCCATTGCCGTTCCTTCCAGCTGTTCATAAAAACTCCCGTTGAATTGAAAAATGTTCTGTTTCATACAGATGTCAGTTAAGTGAATTCCTGGACACATTGTTGACTCAAACTATTTTGAAGCAACAAGTCCTCGAGGTATGTCAAGGTGTCTGAAATCGGTACACTAGGAAAGAGAGAACTAACATCAAATGAAATCAATATTTCACCCTCCAGCAAGTGAATATTTCGAATTTCTTTAATAAATTTTTTTACTGCAAAACTAACTAACTTATTTTAATTTAGTTTTATTAACGCCTTGATCATGACAGCATTGCTGTTGAAATGCGTCGATGTTTTAGTTAAAACTTGTTTGGTGTTTAGTAGGTTAAAGTGTTTAGTGTTAGTACTTTATTGTCAAAAATTAAAATTTAAAATAGCAACACTAGTCTTAGTTAATACTAGAAAATATGTTTCTTTTTAATTTCTAGTTGTACATCATTCATAGCGAATGTTGCGTCTATAACGGAGCACCTGACGATTTGGTCCCATTTTTAGCCTCAGCTAACTTGTTTTGCCCCACAACCTACAACCCAGCCGATTACAGTACGTACCTCTTCAGATATAAGGAGTACCAACCTCCGCCAAAACAACACAAAACGATAAATAATCTGACTTTACAGTTTTGGAGGTTTGCCAGTCCAATAGCGATAACATAAAAATCTTAAGCGATGATACCAAAAAGCTCAGAAAAGAAAAAGCTTTAATCGAGCCAGATCAAAGAAATTTAAACTTGAAATCGCTTAAATTGTACCACATGAAACCATCGTTTTCCAAGCAAGTCGACCTTCTAATCAGGAGAAGCTGCTTACAACTGGGCAGGAACAAAGATAGCATCTTCGTGCAATGTTTTCATTTCACATTATGCGGATTATTGTTCGGAAGTACCTATTTCAATATCGGACAAGATGCGAAGCATTTCTTTCACAATTTTTGTTTCTGTTTAGTAGTGGTAGTTTACTTAATTTTCAGCAATTGTATACCGACGGCAGTAGCGTGTATGTTCCTGCAGATAAATGTGTTTTGTTATAAGAAAATAAATTCGTAAATTTTAGATTCGTTAGAATTTAAATTGTTTGAGAACGAGGTCAGAAATCATTGGTACGATATTAACGCTTATTTTGCCTCATTATCCCTGATATCTTTACCAATACCCGTAAGTTTTAATCTTCCTCGATTGCACTTTAAAATAATAATAATTTTTTATAAATATATAGGTGATAATGAGTTTATTCTTCACTACAGTCACTTATTTCATGTCGAATCAACCCAACGACATCGACAGATTCTTCAAGGTGTATTTGATCATAATGATAACCGTGATAATAAGCGAATCTCACGGAAAAATGGTCGCTATGTGCTGTGATATGACGGTAGGTAAAGATAATTATTATTAATACTTATGGTTTTAATATAGAACGATTCTTTTCAGTACGCTTCCATCATAGCTCCAGGCAGTTTAGTCCCTATATTCTCACTCAGCTTTTACGGTTTCGGTTACGCCAGTCAGCTTAATAAATTCTTCAAAATAATCATGCAATTTTCCTTCGCGAGATATAGTCTAGTCGGGGTTATGCTTGCTCTGTACCATAATCGTGAGAAAGTCGATTGCTCCGATATCTACTGTCATTATTTGGAACCCAAGCTCTTTCTGGACGATATGGGAATGGTTGGTGTTTACGAAATTCAAATCTTGGCCCTTTTAGGATTTTTATTCCTGTATAAAAGTGCGGTTTATATATTTCTGAGGATTAAATTAAAATAATTTATTATGTGTTTAAATTATATATATATATTTTTATACATGAAAATTATATTTTTATTTAAAAAAATGTTGTATTTTTATCACACACTCGACTATGATTTTTTTAATTTTATTAAATTATCTAGGAATATTTTGAATTCATACCATATAATTTGCACCTATTATGTAATTTAATACACAGCCAATTAATATTCGCTGTAAAAAAATTAGTAATAATTACTAATTTAATTTAAATAGGCGAGTATAAAAAATGTTTTACATTACGAGAGCAGGAAATTCCTAATTGATGACTATTACAAGGTAAACAGGTAGTCAACCAAATTTTTACGACGTTTTCATTAATATACATAGATCAGAATCATTTTATATTCAACAAGATCATAAATCATACATAATTTATTCAACACGCACTTCGATGTGAACGTTAAACTTAAGCAATTGACATTTGTAGTGAAACAGGAAATGACGGATAATTCCCCAATTATATATAGATACCAACCTAATCAGGTTTTCAGAGAATGAGATTTTGATTTTTTACAATACTATAATTCTATTCATTAATTGCTTAGTTGACATTTTGTTACAAGTTCTGTCGGAATCACGAAAGTAGAGCCCTGCGTCAAAAATTGCCGTGACTATAGGTAACGAGACACATTTCTAAAATTATTAATCAAGATACTTAAAAAAATATAAACGTATGTCATTCGCCCATTAGGACGGACGTTTCATTTACCTGCAATGCGTTCGTAAAAGCTCCTCGCGTTATCCGAGGTGTATCCAAAGTTTACCTTACCCGTTCGTGTATTATAGGCATTTAAGGGACACTGTGTATAATCAAAATAACTGAGACAGCGATTCATGTTTCTATAGACAAGTTTATCAATTCTGTGAAGATAACCTTGACATCTACGACGTGGCACAACTCTCATACTTCATTTTCATATACGAACAGGATACCGAATGATTGAATGATGTTTTTTTACGTATACGGTTAAAAATAAATAAATAGTATTATTGACTTTTTGAAATGAGATTATAATAGTAAAAATAGCTAATAAACAAGTAATTTATCTTGAAATATATCATATTTTCAATAAAATTTTTAACAACTCGATCTAGGCGCCATCTATGCTAGAAATGCAGAATTTAGCATACCTTCACGATTACAGATTTCTACAGTTCAGCCGTAACCTTCAACGTAAACTTGTGAAAAAGCGCGAAATTTAAAATTATTCTAATTTTGAAGAATACTGTGCTATATTACCTTTTACATAATACTGAAATATCTTTGTTTTTCAATTTCTCATTACCTATATGCCAAGTGTAACATATTAATATATGTATATTTACTGTAATTAATGATTTCCACGCTGGAACTTTCATAAGGAACATTAGGTTTTTCTAAAGCTAATCCAGTGGCGTAGCCAGAGGGAGGGCCTGTGAGACCCCTCCCACCCTGAAAAATACAATTAAAATAAACTTTTTTCGGTAGAAACTATAAATCTAAATAGATCTGACGAAAATAAGTATCTATTGCAACACTGCACAGTGCACACTCACACAGAGTTGCCAGGTTTGGCGATTTATCACAATTTGAGCGACTTCTGACACAAAATTGCGACAACTTTTTTGAAGGAATCGCAAATTGGGCGATTTGAATTTGTTAAGGTTGCGCTTAATTTGATTAATTTTATTATTTACTGTACAAATATACATCTCAAAACATTATAGGTATGTTATAGGGTAATCTTGGTAGAGCAGGAGAAAAAGTATCCGGACAGTGCGCGAAAGAAGGAGGCTTCTTACACAAACCCTACTGGAACTTTATTGTCCTAGAGTGCATACAAATAATATCTGTGCCACAGACAGTCCATATAGGTATACTAAATCAATAAAGTACCCGTGCATTTTGAGTGGAGGGCGTCTTTCTTACATGCACTGGCAGGATACTTTTTTCTCCTGCTGTACCTTTCATTGTGGCGGTTACACATTCTATATTACAAAGTTTGTTCGATAACGTGTGTTTACCACATAATACCCATAAGAATTTATAATGATTTACATGATTTTCAGTTGGTTTTTCGCGCTTCAACTGTGACAACTGTCAGAATTTGAATAATTTAAAAATGTTAAATATACTTTTTCAAAACTTTCGTTCCTTTTTGTTCTACAAGGCTTTCGGGCCCTCTCCAAACCAAAATTCTGACTACGTCACTGCCCCTTTCTAACGCGACCGACTAGTTTAAAACGATCTATATCATTAAGGGTCATATTTATAGTCCGTGCTTGAGGTTATGTCGATGCTTGAGCACGCGATTTTGACAGATTTGTAATGACATTTACGTCAAAATCGCGTGCTCAAGCATCGACACAACCTCAAGCACGGACTATAAATATGGAAACTAGTCCTTGTATGTACAGTGATGTGCTTCAGTACTGAGTCAAAGTACCATAAATTTTATAAATATAACCCTTATGTACGACGATAGATACCCTACTGCCCTCGAGGGATAACTCAGTACTAAACAGGTACTAAAGCACATCACTGTAGATATGTAATATGTGGATTCAACCATGCAATCAGTCTCTGTCTAATGCGACCACCTGTCTAAGCGATCGTTTTTGTTTTGAACGGTCGTTTCATACAGGTTTCACTGTAGGTACTTGGTTGTAAATGTTGGAAATGATAACTCTTCAGTATCTATCTCGATATCATGTTGTCTGTAAATGTTGTCACAGCTCAGTTCATAGCCTATGATTCATTACATCCCTGTTAAAGCACTTATGTCGGAAAACTTTATAATCATGGATATAGATACTTCTTGGTTGTTTTAAATGAATTTTTGTCATGTGTTTATTTAAATAACTCTGCCTTTTAAAAACCTTGTCATAAATCAAGCAAATCACGCAGCCATCTTTATTATAATACTAGATTGATAAGGATATGTTTAGATTCGTTATTTTATTATTAATAAGAAGTAGGTAAATAATATGAAGCATACGGAAATATTTTAACCAATCGCATAAAAGGATTCAATAGTAGATTCCACCCTTACCGGTATTGTTTAACGTTCAAGGTCACAGCCGAGCGCAACATTTAGTTCTTTCTTTTTTTGTCTAAAGAAATTTCTAGATTGCATACTAATTTGAGCTAGAACTTACCGCTTTTATTCAAACATGAGCTACGCCCATTTGTGTCCTTCCCACATGCCCAATAGAGCGCGTATTACCAACATTTAAAAAATAGTTGGATGAAGAAAAAAATAGGATCGGATCTAGTTTGAAAACTACTTTCTAGTATACGATTACGAACTTTGACAAAATTCTCTGATTTACATTATCCAAATCGCTCTAGTTTAAAAAATACTCAAACATTTCTAGATGAAAAAAGTATAATGTAAATCAATCTTAAGATAGCCGAAGCTATGATTTTTGAAAGAGTTGACGAGCAATTCGGGTTTTGCTTGTCGGCCTATTTTCAAGTCGTCCGACTCACGGAGAAGGTGAACAACGCTCTGGACCTACGGCATTTGACCGGCACGATTTTGCTTCGGTTCTGTATGGCATAAAAGATTATTGTTTAAGATTCAACGTCTTGGCATCAACCCGGAGTTAACAGTCCGTATAGGACGTAGTAGTAGGACGTTTAGAATCAAATCAAAAGGCTCAACAAACTCTCGGTTACTATCTGATTACCTGTCAAGTTGACAGCGATGATTGACAGTCTATTATATGACAGATCAACAATCATTTTGAGTGCCAAAAAAAATACAAGATGGCGCTAATATATCTTTTACTTGCATTTACTATAGATAGGATATAACTTTATTGATTTTATGCGAATGAAGTAAAAACAAAAGGGGTTTTATCGAGGAGAAAAGAGACATCTTTGATCTGTCTGTGTTACTGGTGAAAGTAAGCGAAAAAATCCCCCAAACAAAATTTGATTACAATTTTTATGTAATGAACCTAATATGTATTTAAATAATATTTCCCTACATATAATAATATGTACAACATATCTCAAATATTTATAATAATTAAGTCATGGTATAATATTTTTCTTCCTTTTCCTAGAAACATATTCCTCAGGATGTCTATACGATACATGCTTTCTCAAGGCATCCCTACTTTTAGATACATGAGGACAAGATAAACAAGAATAATAAGTATCCTTATGTGTCTCCATATGTACCCTCAAATTATACTGATTACTCAAGTATTTCCCGCAAATAAAACATTTGCAGATTTCCGGTGCATCTTTCAGCGTCTTTTTCGCGGCTGCTTCATTATTAATCTGAACCGTATTCGTTGACGAATGTGTCTGTTTCGATTCTGAAATGAAAAATTGTTTTACCAACCAAAAAATTATAAAATAAAAATTAAATTTTACCTCTACTTATTTGTGGGGGTGAACTAACTTTTGGAGATTCTTCTACAATAATAGCATCATTATTCTCGGCATTTTCAATTTCACATTCATCGTTTGTAAAATTCGATTCCAAAAAATCATCAACTGAGTTTTCATTACTATCTTGGACCTTAAATTATTCACTAAAACTGTCAAATTAAACTGAATTAGGCGATACGCTATATCTCACCTTCATATTGCATAAACCTTGTATTTTGAGCGCCCTGGATAAATGTACTAAACGAGGGATTTGCTGCTTCGTTACCAAACATTGTCCGCGATAAATGTACGATAAAATAGCTTCAATATCTTCGGAATTAACATCGTGAAGCACAATTATTGACGATTCCAAAGGACCGATGTTCTATTAAATAAAAAAAATAATAATAATAAACAAAAGGCTCTTTCTTTAATGCCGTGACTGTATAATTAAGGCGCAAAATTAAATCGACAAAACAAATTAAAAAACTTGCCTGAAAAATGTCGAGGAAATACGGGCTACAAGCGGCCAAAATCACTTTATGCGCTTTATACGTTTTACTACCGGCTGCCACCGCACAATCGGTCAAAACATTGGAGTCTAGCAGGGCTGGTAAATTCTTCGTCAACGTTGATTCGTGGCAATGCCATCGCAACAGGTACTGTTCCTCCATCGCGTGAAAATTCGCCGTTTGGAAAATGAGTGATAAACTGACCCGGGAAAATTGCGAATATATCGTACACAGTCCATAATTATCCAGGCCTTCTATTTATAAACACTGGCTGGAGAAAAAACGGTTGCCAAGAATTTTGTAAACGTATTTTATATTTTGTTTCGGCACAGCCTTGTTTTCGAGTGGTCTCTCATCCGTCTTGATATATATAATTGTAGCGCAATTGTAAAAAAGCCCATGTCTATATATACCAGTCCACTCTATTGTTTTAAATAGCTGGAGATGTACATTCATACAGTAATGGACAAAAACTATACAATATTATGTGTATCATAAATTAATAAATTAAGATTCTCCGTGAAATAAACACGTTTGTTAAGCTTATTATTTAATTTTCAACTTAATTTGTTATTAATTGATCTGAAGATCAACATTAAAGGCACTTAATTAATTTTAAACTCTTGTACATGATCTAATCTATCAATTTTGTACATATTTTAATATTAATTAAGAACTGTACGTCTGGCAACGCGTTAACGTTCGTAGCTGGCTGTTACGTCACAAATCTGAGGTTCAACAATCATGATGAGTTAATGCTGCAAGGTGATCACAGGGGAATCAATCGCATTGTGACGTTGGAAATCACATTGTTATATAATATGTGTGATCGGTGAAACGTAGGAATCTTTTTTTAAATTTTGATAAATGTTACTGAGTTACTGAGCCATCTCTAGGATTCGTCTTGTACTTACGCTAGGTGGTGGCCTGTCCAGGTCCAGTTCCCCGAAATTGGTGATCAAACGATTCTCCTCTCATGCTGTCCTCTCGAGGGTTTCCCAGGCCGTCGCCATGGCATAGTCACTCAACTTTGAAATACTCAAATCTATATTAATTTAGTCGTTTCTGAAATACCAGGGTGCACGACAATCATTCTTAACACCCGGTGTTTTCATTATGTTCAGTCATTTGATTTGAGACATGCTGGCATTGAATCAGCGTAGTATAGATCAAGAGTTTGATCTTTAAGGTGGCAACGCAGGGGTGACCCCATGATACTTTACATGCTGCCTCCACCAGGGCAATCTTTCACCCTCCACGGAGATGGTTTCTCACTTGAACGGCTTTATCGACAACCTCCTACTCCACAACTATAAAGCGTGGTATCGTAAGTGTAGATGGCGAGTCTCCTGTGCAGCGATCGCATAATATCCGAGGTGTACAGGATAAAAATTCTGGCCCTAACAGGGAGCCCTACAGTACCCCAGCCCTGATGGGTCTTAGGTTAGAGAACTTATTCGGATACTTTACGTGGGTAGGATCGTACCACACTGAGTTGAAAGCTGCTTCGATCGAATGTCGCTGTTCTCGAGTATTGCGAATCTCCTGCATCAGCCGGAAAATTAACCGAAAACCCAATTGCTCGTCTGGAAGGATTCTTACTCATAAAGATGACGTTTATAAAATTAGAATTGTTTTATGTATAACGACATACCTAACAAAAAGGGTCTTGTGTATAATTCCAAACGTCCTTCGAAATTATAGTATTTGTACAAGACAAAATTGGTGGCAGCCGTAGGATGTCTATCGTTGGGATTTTTTTTTTGTACCCAGGAGGAAATCCTTTATAGACGGTGCGTGGGACTCCAGTACGGGTCTGTGCAATGTACTATTTACCCAGTAAAACCTCTTGCATTTCAAATAACTCATGCCTGTATGCTGATGATTACGTTACCCCATACAGGAGCCCTATAAAGCACCATGTTGTGCATGGCACTACACAACACCGATCGTTTACAGCTTCTTGCCCCTCCCCCCTACGTTGGATATCAGCCTGATTAACTTAGATAGCTTTGCGTCGACCTTGGCAACTACTGACACCACACGTTGTTTCAACTTACCCAAGTAGGCTAAGCATTTTACAGCGATTACCTTCACACCTTCCAGTCTGAAAACGATATGATCCCTCTTCCGACTACCTCTTACTATCACTGCCTCGGTCTTCTCGGGTGCAAGAATCATTTTGTGCTGTCTAATCCAGCCACTGATTCGCTCCAAACAAGTGTTCACATTGCTCATCAATATGTTATCGTTATTCGCTCCGACAACCTAATGCTAGGTCATCCGCCAATGCGATGCTTACGGCATTTGCCGTAAATTCTAGACTAAAATCATCATATAAAATGTTCCATAGCGTCGGTCCCAGAATCGATCCGTGCAGAACACCATATTTAGAGATAGCTGGTTATCATGTTAACAAGATAGTTGGAAATCTTCCTCCGACGCTGTTCTTCTATAATTAATTTGTGACAAGCTAAATTAAAGGCATTTTTGATATCAATAGTTACGAGAACACACCATCTGCTATTAAAATCGCGCACTATCTCCACTACTGTTTCTATAGCTTCGACTGTTGATCTGCCCATACTGATGTGGATGCAATCCTCCCCTTGCGTCCGATGAGCGCCTCCAATAATTTGCTCAGCATCATAACGTTCAGTAAAAGCTCTGACGCACAGCTGGCGACTTCTTTTATTGTCTCAATGGGGAGCTTATCCAATCCCGGAGCCTTACCAGGCTTCATACTAGCTATTGCGCCCTCTAGTTCCTCTGCAGTGAACGGATCGACGTTCACAATAATGGCTTCCACCCCAAATATTTCCATCCAGTTCCCAGCATTTCCATTTGACTTCCTTTATGCATTTTACTAGCTCTCTCTTGCATGTATTTTAAGCTTCTCTGATTTCCCACAAAGATTGCCCTGCACTCTCGTTGCTCTGGTCAGTTTTCTCCTGAGCTTGTTACATTCACTCCTCCTTGTGGCTATACTGTCATTCCACCAGTAAGGAGTAATGACTCTGCCATACTCTTTACATCTAAATCAGCTTTTGTACATCTGCCATGATTCCTGTTTCCTGTGCCATTTTTTTAACGTTATGCCTGGAGTCTTCCCAATCTACTATTGTTTCTATGTTGGTTCTCTATCATTGGGATATTACATAGATACATTTTTCGAAACATAATAAAACGCTACATTTTACCATAATAAATTTGTATTTATTACCAAAGAATTCCCTGGGTTGACAATAAATTAGCAGGCAACATTCCCTAATATAATTCAAGTGTATTATGTATATATATATATAATGTATATAAACCGATTCCTTCTGCTCCCTACGCTAAACCTCCGAAGAGCAAAAGAAAACAGCATTATTACAATCCTATTTCATAGTTGTCATCACTGGTTAATCTTGGCATCACTTTCAATGGTTTCGCAACTATTTTAGCAGAATTTCAAACATTATTTTTATCCCACATAGATAGATCATCATTTCGTTAACATAATTTGATCATATAAAAATATATTAAAATAAATACATCATCCAAAATAGTTAATATATTAAAAATAGAATGAGGGGAAGGGGAAAAGGACAGAATTTTTTACACCGTTAATTTTGTATGGGTTAGATTTTTATATCGATTAGAATTAGATTTTATTTTTAGGCCTCGTATACAGGATGTCGAATTTTATATAACATCCCGTACACAAAACAACTCGACCAAAGAATAAGAATTAGAAGCGAATAAAGAAAAAAAGAAAGGTACAACATTCATTTCAAACTAAAGATAGGAACTATAAATACATATGAATTAAAAAAAAAATTAAATCAGTACGAACACAAATTAATAAAATAAAATATTAATTTAAAAAAAAGCTCTCTTTTTGTAAAAGAAAGGAGAACAAAAATACTGATTAAACAATATAATAAAAATTCACAAGAGAATAGATAAGCGCATAAAATTGCAAAATTTATGTAATAGATTATAAAAAAATTGTGACCTACATAATATAATGTTACGATATATAATAATAATATTTATTTAAATGCAAAATAAATGGTTTCTCGTTAAAAAAAAAAAAGAAAACACATAAAAACAAGTTTGAATCACAAACTACACTCTCTCCGATTCTAAAACGGAGTTATGGTCCACAGTTTGGTGTTGCAGTCTTGTCCGACGGATACCAAAGTATTGTTATCCAACCAAGAGACGCGAGTTATTTGGCTTTGAGCGTGGGCATCTAAATTAAATTAATGAGGTTATAAAAATATTAGTTTACACCCCGAAATTAACTCACTTTTCACTATAATATGCTTGTTCGGTTTCTCAACGGACCAAATTATAATATTAGTATCCAAACTTCCACTAGCGACTAAAAGGGAATCAGGCGACCATGCTATACAATTAACTCTAGCGTTGTGGAAACCCCATTCCTGATTCGTAGCGAGCTAAAATCACAAAAATTGAAATAATTTATACGATATTGTGTTTCGAATTGCGAACCTCGTATTCGGGTACTTTATACAAGATAACTTTCCGGTTAGAATCCGAAGCAACCAGATATTTATCATCAGGGGAATATGCGACATCCGTTACAGGACCGAGATGATCTAACACTTTCTTTTCGACCAATTCTGTACCTTTAAGCTCGTAAATATGCACCTTATTGTCCATTGTACCACCAATAGCTACGTCACCTCTAGGTGAAACGCTTGCACTAGACGGTTCGTACGATACCTTCAAAGTATTAACTTTTCGGTTATCTTGAATAACAGTAAGTTCGTTAACACTGGCTGTGATGATTATATTTTGTTCATTTAGTAAATCCATGCCTCTCGGTTGAGAGCCTAATTTAACTTCGACCTTCGTATAGGTATTATTTTCAATATCGATCTGTTTCACGGAATCATCGATACCACAAGTATATAAGAGGGTGCCATGAGCTCTTATGCCGTTAATTTGGTTACCATGTCCTACGCCATCTATTCTTAAATTTTCTCCAGTTTGAGCGTTCCAATTAGTGACGAAACCATCATGAGAACCAGTGAATATATTACTATGATCTTCGCTCAGCGTTAGCACAGTAATCGGTTTATTATGACCTTTCACTATCCGTAAAGGCTTGCTAGGATTATTAATGTCTAAATAATTGATAAATCCGCTTAGAGAAACCGATAATAGGTATTGCCCTTGCCACAGACATGAAACCTTTAAAAAGATGAAGACACACAGAAATAATAAAAATAATCTTATTAAGAAGCATCGTCGTACCTGTTGATCTTCGACACTAGATCCTAAAACGAATTCCGATACCATCTGTCTAGTTTCAACATCCCATAAACGAGCTGTTTTATCACCACTAGTCGTTAATAATTGTTTCCCATCCGGACTCCAACCAACACCGTAAACACCTCCTCCGTGAGCAGGACTGCCAACCTCCCCGACTAAATCAGAACTAGTACCGTCATATAAAAAGACTTTTCCATCGAACCCAGCCGATGCAAATAAATTCCCACTCGGTGAATACTTCACAGCTTGCACAAATCTCGTATGTTCCTACAATTAAAACTTTCAACTTATCGAGTGATCCCTGTACATATATTAATTAATAAAACTTTTTGATCGATCCTCGTATACAAAAATGAAATAAAATTAATTAACCACTCCCTATATAATATTATGAATAATAATATCAATAAATACCTGCTTTGTCATCTTGAATTTAAACGGTGGGCCTTCGAAAACTCCAATGGTATTATCTTCCGAACCTGTGATAATTCGGAACGGCCTAGACGGTTTAAAATCGCATGAATTGATTGGTTTTGATTGTCCGGATATTTCACCTACAGAAGTCCCCGTTTCGGACATGAAAACGTGTCCGAATCTCTCACGGCCTTCTCCGACGACAACCATCCGTTGATTGTCCGGAGACCAGGCGATATCTTTAATCGGTCCTCCGATAGGGTGAAATTCATTTTTTAAAATGTGTTCTTTATTAACAGTGTCCCATATACGTATTTTGCCGGATTGATCTGCAAGAAATTGTTTAAAAAAATTAAGATGAAGTTTTAAATGCGTACTAACCTCCGGAAGCTATGTAGAATCCGCTCGGGGAATATTTAGCAACGTTTACTGGTAATGAATGTTCGGTGTATATGTCCGAAATGGCAGGATTCTATATTGTAATGAAGAATAAATCAGATTTAATAGAGAATTAAATGTTTATAGAACTTACATCGATGTTCCTTATAATTACTGAATTACCATTCGTATACAAGAAATTTTTCCCTTTAGGATCTCCACCTAATACAAGTGGTTGTCCTCGTTGAGTTTTCGGTAAAGTAGCGTAAACATTTTCTGCGAATAAAGCATTAAAAAAAATCACAATCTACGCCCATTCGAGCGGAAAAAAATACTTACTCAGTGAATAAGACATCTTCACTTAATATTATGGTTATGTAATTGGAATCGTATTTCTCGTTAATTTTTTCGTAGAAACGGCCGCAATTCCAGTCTTATAAGACACCTAAGATTACAGCTACACACATAAATAGTCCCCTACAGCATGTAATCTTCCGCTATCAACACACTTTGCGCGTTCACTTTTGCCTAAAATGGAAATTCCACGATTTTACCGGCCTCCCAAATATACACCCGACAGATAAATCAAATAGATCCACTGATATCGAGTAGAAACTGCATTTGATAGAATCGTTAAATTTTATAAGTATCAAACGAGGAGTTTTATTGGAAATCTTGCCAAAAATTAAATGTGATACTCTCGAATTTCTAATGCAGATTTATATTTAGATTTTTCTGTTGCAGCTGTAACGCTATCATAAATAAAAATATTTATCCAAAATATGTTCTACAGGATGTAAGCAATAAATCGTACTATATAATTAGAAAAATTTAAATTAAATTGGGTCTCCTAATTATAATAAATGTCTGCAACATTAATGAATTAAATCTATTTATTAAAATTACTTTCAAACTTCCTTATTTTAAATAGAAAGCATCATAACGTAAACCAAAAATATTTTCAAAAAAATCGAAAAATCTCAAAAACGACTACACTTAGGTATAGGGAATGTTAATAGAAGTCCCTTTAAAATAACGTTTATATTTCAAAAATCTGAAGAAAATTGTATCATTCTATTTGAAATAAGGAAGTTGATATCAATTTCCGGTACTTCCGGAAGTGCCACCATCTTGAAAATAATCTTAATGAATAGATTTAATTACACTATACACATATGCAATTTCCTAGAAATTTATTATCATTAGGAGGCCTAATCTTTTTAATGTCCCATTTCAATCAATCATTCTGTATACATCATTTAGACGTATACAGGGTTCCCTCAATAAGTTTTAATCTCGTATATTTAATAGAAATCAGTATTAAAACTTTATAATAGTACCTCGTATATAAATTAGGTCAATAATTCGCGTTTAAATCTAAATCTAAATAAAATAGGAACAATTATTATTAAACTATTCAAAGAAAGCTGGAGAAAGTCCGTTTTTTTGCTTTAAAACCGAAATGTATACATATATAAATGCTAATTGAAGCAGTTACAGTTGGTAAATCAGATCAGTTCATTATATCTTTCGTAAGAAATTAATAAATCATTTTATTGTTAAGCATTCATTAAGCGATGAATTTCTCCAAATTTGTAAGTGCATCTTTAATCTGTTATAATAACCACGAATTAAATTAAATTGTGTTTCTCTTTTAAGATACGTCCTTATTTGTATATAATCGCAATTTTATTGACCATTCTAATAAAAGCAGTCGATTCGAGAGGTATTCATTTATCTTTTATACAGATAATTTTTTTATTTACTATTTATCGATTTTGTTATTTTTAGATAATTATGCTACGCATAGAGATAGTAAATATCGTTCACCTGGATTTGTTCAAGCATATGTTAAAACGTATAAAGACGCTAATTTTAAATGGGGCGTCCGTTTTAGTAAAACAGGATGAAGTGTCAAAAATTGACAGTTGCAGGGAATTTTTACGTTAAACTTATAATAAAGTAATATTAATAGTTATTTTTATTTTTTCACTATAAATATCAATATTTATTAATAGAATTATTCTTTCTTAAATAAAACAACCAAATAACCAGATATAAATATTTAATCCCAATCATTTGTCGCTTACAATATAATTTTTTTAACCTTATAATACAATTCAATGTTTTTTGATCTTATTTAATCGAAAAATATAATCCAACACTATATTACATGATGATCTTGATCTATTTCCTGTTTTTTTAAATAAAATTAATTAGTAACGTTTTTGTTCAGCGAACAATTGATGATTTCAACTAAGCATCGGCCAAACTCTTCTATAACGTTGCTTTTAGTCACTTCGGAATCTTCAGCGTTAGCCTCAGCATTATTCGCAAGAGCCAATAAACATTGAGTCGTAGCTTCTATAACTTCGATGTTGATATAATTAAAGGCTTGCCTGCAGAAAAAAATACACATCAAGAAATAATTAACAATAATAAAATTACTTGTTGCTCGGAGATCTTTTCGGTCGAATAGGTATCAAGTTATCAGCTGGTACTACGGTCTTACTAATTGGAGGTGGTGCCCTTCCGAATACCATCTCCACATTTTGCGGTCTAATATTTTTCTTATCCATGGTATCCTCGATATTCCGACACCCTATACATTTGCAATTGCTCGAACATGCAATTTTAGCCTGCAATAAACAAATGTAATTTCCTATCGCATCAAATAATATGGACATACCTCGTAGCACTCGCAATAATTCTTTAAACAACCCGATCTCTTGCAGTTACACCCTTTAGTATGCTTTCTAATCGGTGTATCCCCAGTATCTTTTGACTTGCCTATTTTAGGCCGGAAAGCATTCGGATTCCTCTCCAAACAATTTTTAATAGCTCTCTGTCGATGTTCCTCGTTCTCCAAATTATTATAGCAATTAATACATTTACACATGTAACAAAATTCTCCGTTAGCAAAACAATCGCAATATAACTTGAGACATTGCGATTTATTGCAATTACAAGGCTTCGAGGTCGCATCCCGTTTGTTTCTAAATTGAGAGCGTCGTTAGCAACGGGTACGACAGCATCTGTGCTTGGAGTTTTAACAGGAGCTGGTCTGATCGGAATAGCAACCTTTGGAGTGGCAGGTTTTTGAATATAATGAGTCGGTAACACAATCAATTGACTGGTGGTATTGAGAACGTTAGTCGCTTGTGTTACGGCTGGTTTGAACGGTTTAGGAGCTATAACGCTACTTTTTGTAACAGGCTGTAACAATAAATTTAAACATTTGAAGATATCGATCAAGTTTTATGCTTACTTTAACTTCGGACAAGACGATATTTCCACCATCTGTGATAGAATTACTTGTTAGAGTCACAATTTTCGTTCCGGCAACGTTTACATTTTGTGTTATGGCTTTAGCAGTAATCGTGTTAGTCGTATGCGTTGTAGTTTCAGGCTGGGTCGTTACAAATTTGATATATTGCACCTGAATAATATATAATTGTGAAATTATATCTCTAAAACAGATGTGATAATACCACAGACCCCTTTTCCAGGGATATTAATCTGATGTATTTGTCCAGCCGTTATCGGTTGACCCCCTGCAACTTGTATCAGCTGATTTGGAGCTATCAACGTCGGATTAGAATTGGATTTTAGTAAAATCCTCTGCGGCACTTTGGCGGTAGTTGTTTGAGGTGCTGGCAATATTTTCGTAGGAGATCTGACCTAAATTATAAATTACAAATGAAGATAAACAATTTACGATCACAAATTTAAATTAATTAACTCACAAGTTTTATACTTTTCGGTTGAGCCTTGTTTAATAGAATAGCTTGTTTCGATGTGCTATTCTGCGAAACTATTTTAGCACTCTGCAACAGTCCCATTTGCTGGGCTTGCGCTAAAGTTATCGTTTTTGTTGGAGCTGTAATCGCTGAACTACCTGGATTTACGATTTTCACTTGAGGTTCAGATTTTTGAACAACCACCACATGGCCTTGTTTGTTATCTAAGAAAAGTATATCCGAAACGAAGAAATATTGTATTTAAAATTTCACTTACCGAACGTTTTCAATTGTGTTGGTTTTGGAACTTGCGATATAACCTTCTTCATAACAACTTGCTTCGGTTGAGTTTGAGCCGTTGTTATAGTTTTTATAGTCGGTTTCACTGCAAGCGGCTTTCCCAACTGTATATTTGATAGATTTATGGTATGCGGTGATAATAATTTAAATTGTTGCCCACCGGAAACACCCGCACTTTGCACTAATAATAACTGCTGACCTGCGACCGGTTTTATAGCTATCGGCATTTTTGCTGGTTTTGGTGCAATCGTCAAAGGCCGCAGAGGTGGTACGGTCTTCGGTTTAGTCTCGGGTAAGATTTCCTCTGGAGAATTGTCATGTTCCGTTTCGATTTCAACTTCTTGAGCACCCAATTCGGTTTGAACCAGCTCGTCATCCTCAGGTTCCTCGATATGAACGGTTGATATTTCTTCTTCGGTGGCTAAAAATTCAACTGGTAAACATACCATATTAAAACACATATTGATGATTGAAATCATATTATACAAGTAAAAGACAATACCTTGATTTTCCATATCGGACGACATATTCAAACTTTGCGATAGCTCAGCAAACTGTTCGAGATCACTAGAGCTTAATGATGATAAATTTGCTTCAGGTATAGTAGCTCCATGTATATTGTACGTGCTTATTAAAGATTCTACGTCTTCTGTATTGCCTAAAATGCACTTTAATCAAACAGATACAAGCGAAGGCTTGGGTACAGTACTCCAAGATCAAGATATTCTTCACGCAATAGATATGTTACCTTAAAAATTACCTCACCTTTCTTAGTACAGGACATTATATTTGTTAAACGCTGTTTTCAACAAAAAACAAATTCAACATAACTTCAAAAACTCGAATTATATGAGGAGGACCAACGCAGAAAATGCCAACTGTACAAGAAAAAATAAAAAAAGTTACTAGATTGTTAAGGAGTATCCGTCAAAAATTATAGATAAAATAGGATAAAAACTGGCATTTTTCGATAATAATCCTGTAGGTATATAAAATCTATAATTAATAAATTTAACGAATATAGTTTTATTTAATTTATTTATATAAATCATCTTTAAATATTTTATGTTGGCTGCCATGTTTAGTTTATTCATCCTTATAAGTTTAAATGCATATATTAATTGCATTTAAATTATAAATATATTGGTTTTTAAACAAAAATAATTTAAAATTCGCTCAGCAGTTCCTAAATTGTGCATGCAATATCACATTTTTTATTTAGGAAAAGATATACAATACTACCAATCTAAAAATGTTAAAAATACTCTAGATCCAATCAATAGTGTTAAGTAAAAAAATACAACACCCTAGTTTTTTGAATTTTAAAAATTATACCGAGATAAAAGGAAAGTTTCCATGGGTTTTTACATTTCAATTAAAACTGTCAAATTTGATTAGAGTGACATTACAATTTTCCAAGTTTGATGTTGGAAACTTTGAAATGTAAACGATAATTTGAAAGTCTTTATAAAGTGTTTTAATAGTCGATTTTACTCAAAATAAAGAAATGGATTTCGGTGACGATGATATTTACAGACTGATTAGTACTAAAGTGGTGAACGAATATCCAAAAACTGAAATACGAACTATAAATGTAAGGAAGGTTTAACATTATCATCTAAGAGGGAAGGTTACAGACGGAGAAAATTCCTCGGATCAAATATCGATAATTTTACAAGCAGTACAAGGAATTTGGTGAGTTTAAGTTTGGATTGAAATTTTTCGTTACGATCCCATTTGCGCGGGGTGTTATCCACGTCCGATTTGAAATTTTCTTAAACGTTGTCATATGTAGGAAGATTCAGTGGAAGTTTAAATGAAAAAGTGATATTATTGCTAATATTCGAATTCTTTCCATATTCGTATTTCAAAATTATACGAGAAAAGGGTGATTAGTCATGGAAATATCCGATTTTTTTCAATATTAGTCGCATCGATTTGTGGAATTCGCAACTTGGCAACATTGCGGAGTAACGGGAGGGGTCACAGGTCCGCTACGCGGCTAAGCGTGACGTTTGTAGTGAGCAGTTTCGGTAATTTAACGTGCAAGTTTAGGTGTTAAGAAAAATCCTACAAGAATCCAATTTAGTATTGCCGGTTCGATTCCAATCCCGGTTTCAAAGAATTCCCTTTAATTTTTTATTACTTCGTTGTATTTTTGTGTAGTTACATCGTTTTAAGCAGTAAGTAAAACATTAAATAAAAGAGTAATTAATACGAAAGTGACCACACGTGATTGATTGAAATAGAAATTTATAGTCGTGTGTATTGATAAATGCGAATGTTAGACATTCATTAATTAATTTAAGCTATAAAACTTGTAAATTAGCGGAATAACACTGTATAAACACCGTTTTTATTATCTAGCGGCTTCGAGTGTTATGTAAGAAGTAGATAATCAATAATTCTATGGATTAATGTAATAAAACTTGTTTGTGTGGGTTCAAGCTTGAAAGTGGGTCGATTTTTAGTCATATCTAGCATTTTTAATCGGTTTTCTCATTAATAATCAAGGTGGAAGCGTGGAAATTAACACCGTCTTCCGCTCAAGAAGACCAAATTGATCTTCCGCCATTTTAACTGTTGAACTGACGTTCTTTTCACCGTTAAGTTGAAATGTTTTAATTTTACTTGTAAAGTGTGCCGGCGTGGGGAATATTTAGAATTGTTGCCAAGATTAAGTTAAAATTGAACTCGAGACAAGCGTTTTGTGTAGTTCACGTGACCGACACCCATTTCTATCTATTCCTTTTCTAGTTTAAAAGTTCAAATTTCCGCAATTTATAATTAGAAACTGCAAGTTTAATTAATCGTTTTGTTTCCCGTTTTTCCTCTCGTCTTGTTTTGCAGATAATGTCTCCACCACCGTATGCTGATCTTGGAAAGAACGCCAGGGATGTCTTCGGTAAAGGTTACCATTTCGGTTTGATCAAATTAGATTGTAAGACGAAAACCAGTTCGGGTGTCGAATTCAACACCGGAGGCACATCGTACCAGGAAACTGGAAAAGTTTTTGGCAGCTTAGAAACAAAATACAAGCTCAGCGAATACGGATTGACGTTCTCAGAGAAATGGAACACAAATAATACTCTCGCGACAGAAGTCGCTGTACAGGATCAACTCGTTAAAGGTCTGAAGGTTTCTGCGGATTGCACCTTTGCACCACAGACCGGGTTAGTACACGTTTATTGTTTTGTTTACGTAGTAATTATGTAACGTGCTGCTTGTTTTAACGTAAAACCTGGCGTAATCTTTAGTTATTTAATTCTGGAAGCAGTAAATCTGAGATTTCTTAATTAAATATTCGTTTTAAGATAGTTTTTATCTTATCAGGGTCTTTAGCGATGTTTATTTTGAGATTTAATCTGTCTAAAACGTCTTTTTTTTAAATCCATATATAAATGTTATAAGATCCGGTAGATGGCGTTATTAATTCTCTCATCGGTATTCTCAGTAGTTTATTGATTTTAAATCATCCTTTTTTATCGGAATTTGGTGCTTGGATGGCGCTTGTAAGTAGGCCACTCCCACTAGGAAGAAAGGTTTGAATTTGAATCTCTAGAGGGAGACATTACTTCTGACGTGCACTGTATGTACAGTGACCTTCAAAGCTATCCGGACACGACTAGATAGAGAAATACCTTACGCTCAATACTTTATTCCAAATAGCCGCAGGGCCAGCTTACTACTTGCTGAGTGTAACCGTAGTTTTGTCGCTCTTAATACAATAACATTGTAATATACAAATGCATATACAGATTAGACAACCCAGATACTAGGCATTGTAAATAGCATTACATGCGATGGTGAAATACATGTATGCGTTAGAATGACGGAGATGGTGGTACGAGATAGATGTACGGTGTTGCCAAAGTGGAATTATTTCATTTTGTATTCTCATTTCTGTGACATGCTGACAATTTGCATATATCAAATATATTGATTGCGTTTTTTTTTCATAAAATAAATCAAATTCAAACAATTTTAGATATTAGAGAGTTATTGCAAACTACTTTAAGGTATCCTTTATTAAAAGAATCCTTTATTTTGACAAGTGCGCTTGCGCTTGCCTTTACTTTGTCAGCAGAACATACCATTTTGCATAGTTGAGGTTAAGTGATTCTTACATTGCATGTAAACCTAACCTCAAACGCAACTGTCAATTTAAAGGAACTCTCATTAATGATGGTGCGGTTGCAATAACTCTCTTTATTATTCCAACATTTAAGTCCTTTATTAATGTATCCTTAATTAAAGTTGGCACTTATTTCGTGTTTGCAATAACTCTCTATTGTTTATCACTTTGGCCTTTGGTGATTATAATAAATAAAATATTACAACGAACTGTTAACTACTAAACTAACTTATTAAATGTGAAATCGTGAAATACATCCACATGATAAGCATGGTTTTTCATGCTAGCATAGACTTCTGCTTTTAATTGCCTCATTTCTGGATTGAAATGATTTTTTTATATATGCCCGATCTCCACTGCTCTTTCAGCCCTCTTTATTAATTTAATTTCATCCATTGCACTCAAAAACTCAACAATAGCACTATATTTCAGCACATGTTTTGTTGCCATCTTAAAAGTTTCTTATTATTGAACAAGAAGTACGAAACTAACGATTTTAAGACGTTCTACGGACAATACGTTAAGTGTCGTGGCAGAAATCGTTGTGACAGACTATGGTGAGAGACCTTTGAATTTGTTTTGTTTAGAACACAGCGGAAACAAAATGGCGGTCTGATGTCACACTTGCGGAGTCTATTTTATGTTCGATTTGCTAATCGAGTATGTTGACAGCATTTTGTTATTTGTACAAACGTCAAATGACTTATTAAATGTCAGAGGGCGGGCAAAATGAATGCAGAACAACAAGTTATAAAAAAAATAGCTGCAAATGCTAGAAACTCACTTTTACCTCATAAATCTAAGTTTCATTTGTGATATGAAACAACTATTTCACTCACTTAACGCTACAGAAAATTGAATTGTCTACGTAGCGCAAGGTATGTCTATCTAGTCGTGTCCGGATATCTTTGAATGTCACTGTACATAGATTAATAAAACTAATGTTCTCACGCCTCATGCGTAACTGACTGACACATCAGTGCTCAAACGAAATCACGAACGGATATTCGGAAATATAGCCCTTAAGGGCATGAAAACCGATAACAAATTTTGAAAATCGGGAACTGGAGGGTAATCTACGAATTCCCACTATTTTCTACCTTCCTTAACTAAACATTTTTAGTTCAGTGAACTCGATTCGTAGATACAGGTATATACAGGGTGTCACAGAATAACTCTCTAGTTACGGAAAATTAAATCTAAGTTTTTACTTGAAAATTTCATTTAAATTTCTTTGAAGTTCGCTTATCATTGTTTATTTATATACGATAAACACGCACTTAGAAATGTGTCCAAGTTCAGATTAGATCTGAAGTACTGAATAATTAGGAAGTCCTCATTCATTTTTATCGCTCGTATCTTGTTTGCTATCCGGCACTTCGTTTATCAATTTACCATTAAAAAATTAAATTTAATTTACAGAAGTAAAACGGGACATCTGAAAACATCTTTCCAAAACGAAAATGTCGCGTTCAACGCCGACATGGATGTAGATAGGAATGGTCCTCTGATCCAAGCTTCGGCCGTCATAGGTTATCAAGGATGGTTGGCCGGATACCAAACCGCATTCGACACGCAAAATAAGAAGTTAACGAAGAATAATTTCGCTTTAGGTTTTACGACCGGAGACCTGATTCTTCATACTAACGTGTAAGTTTAATTTCATTATAATCGCGATTATTGAATTAATTTTAACGATTTATAGAGATGACGGTCAAGAATTCGGCGGATCGATCTACCAGAGAGTATCGCCTAGATTGGAAACTGGTGTTCAACTCGCGTGGTCCTCAGGTAGTAATAACACGAGGTTCGGTATTGGAGCCAAATACGATCTCGATAAGGATGCCGCTATTCGCGCTAAAGTTAACAACACCAGTCAAATCGGTCTTGGTTACCAACAACGTTTGCGAGATGGTAAGTTATCTCCTTTTTTTTAAAAAAATACCGTAACGATCTTACTACGTAACTCTTCCAGGTATTACATTAACATTATCTACACTTATCGACGGCAAGAACTTCAACAGCGGCGGTCACAAGATCGGTCTGGCTCTCGAATTAGAAGCTTAAGATCGATCACGAAGCATGGTGGTGAATATATTAAAGGGATATGGCAGAATCACACCTTTATTCTCAACCCTGCTATTGTGTAGATATTTTTATTGTCTGTCCTCAGTCATTTTAGGTATTAAACAAAATATATACATGTACCGGTTTTATCAAATTTTATTTTTCGTTTGTCGAGAAAACTGGAGAAAGACGTCGACTTAAAAAAAAAACCAAATTAAAATTAGGAATCGTATTCAAAATGCAATTTGAAAAAAGAAATTAAATAGTATTAATTATAATGATGTTGACCTAGTGGCAGTTACGTATCAGCATGGTACAGAATAGTTTCATATTTGAAGGTCTAGACTTGAATCGTAACGGTCGATTTAGTTCTTCGCAAATTTTATTAAAATGCCTAATTGATTGTGGCGATTCCATACACCTTCATCGAATGAAACTATTCGTCGCGAATATATATACTTTTTTTTTTGTTTTTAAGATTTTCTTGGACTTAATATGAAATACTTCAAGTTGGATTCGTTTGCTTTGTCAATATGATGACATTATACATTGTGTATTAAGTATAAAACGTTAAATTATGTTGAGAAATATACACAAACTATTTACAATTGCCTAAAATGGTATCGTGTTTTTATTTACCTATCCCTATCCTTAGAAGCGGACAACGTGGTTTTGTCCTTCCACGTCTCATCAGCGCTACTCCGAGTACAAGATCTAATTTCACTCTCTCTCTCACCTCTCAACTTATGTGTGTGATGCTCCAAACAATCTATTAATTCCAACCTCGCGCCCTCTCGTGAGCAAGGTAGGAAGTAGCACACCGCAAGGGCGCCACACACAAGTCAGTGCACAGCAGATACCGATCTAGCTCGCACTACTCGTGGATTGTGAGTCCCGCTAGATATCTCGATCTGCTATAGCTGTTAACGGTGAATTCCATAATCCATAAATCTTAAAAACCATTCACTTCCTGTAGACTGTGCATTATTAACTAGACTTTACAGCTCATTTTGAAGTGGTGAAAGTTTGAAGCGTTGCTAACAAATTAGGAATGGTTTATGCACATCAAGTGTTCGGGTCGATCGCAACTTGGTGTGTGCAACTCGCTCACTAAAACCCCTTCAGTAGTACCCGGAACTGCTTCTTTGTCATAATGCCTCTTATACTGTGTATGGTGTCCCATTTCGTTGGATTTTGTAGCATCAATAGTATCATGGTTTCTCAAAAGCGACTCCTGCGAAACACCAGCACTCACTGCTTGGGTCGATCGCAGCTTAATACCTTTCTGTAGTACCCGGAATTGCTTCTTTGTTATAATGGTCCTGATCATAATGTGTATGGTTTCCCATTTCCTTGGATTTGGTAGCATCAATGGTATGGTTTTCCAAAACCAACCCCTGCCAAACACCAGCACTTACTACCGCTGCTTCGCCTGGCCCAATACACATCATCCTGCCAGTTAAATAATGGGATCTAAAGCTGATCAAGTAACAGAACACGCACCTGTTTCTCAGTTTGTCAATTATTAACCTATGACGAGAAGTATTAAAGGCGTTCTTGACGTCAATGGTCAACAGGAGACACCATATACCCTGGTACTCATTTGCCGTTTGTACAACTGTTTCCATAGCCTAGATAGTGGACTTACTTCTGCAGAACCCAAATTGATGTACATTTTCACAAATTGTTAAATATTTTGAAAACGGTTGGGCATAATCTAGTACTCGAATATGCCCTCTCCCAACAGAAATATTACAAATAAACAAAACAATTTAATCGATAAAAAACTATAATTTAAGGGGGACACCTGTCCACAACTGTCATTCCTCTCCTCTACGTCACTAAATTTAAATAGGGAAGACACTAAGTGCGATACATCATTGAAAGGGTAATTTTATGGAGAATTCAGCAGCGTGATTGCTAGTTGCGTTACTTTTGATTTTAGCGCCCTCTAGCGGGATAAAAAAACGGTTACGTATTCCAAAGTGTGACACATCATGTGAAAGCTAATTTTATTAGCAATTAAATACGTAATAGTTTTGACATTTAGTTGTCATAATTGTCAAGCACATACTGTCATTAAAATTAAATTTTTTCAAAAAAAATTGCTCCTTCGAGTTATTCAATCTGTTTCCTTTTCGGTGCCGCACCCTGTATATAAAGTTTAGGCTATTTTAACATCTAAAACGAAATTGCAGTCTTACATTGGGCAACAGTGTGTGAGTTTGATTAGCAGTTTGTTACATCAGTAAGTTCATATTTCGTACTGTTTGCTAATTTCACATTTGTTTGTATGTTGCATACGTCTACATCATCGTTTATACCTTCAATCTGGTTAGAAGTGGACCACGTGGTTTCGATCTCACAGGTCTCGTCAGCGTCTCTCCGAAAGCAAAACATAATTTCATCGCCGTTCGCCTCTCAACTTTAATCGTATAATACCTGCGACGATGAACAAATTCCAAGCTCATGCCATCTAATGAGCAAGATCGGAAGTAGCACACCGCACAGCATTACACAACACAATTCCATACAGCAGATAGCGATCTAGCTCGGACAATTCGTGGATTGTCAGTCTCGCTAGATGTTTCGATCTGTTAAGCAGTCTAATGAGCGTGGCCTTAAGTACCGATTTTATTTGTTTAGAACTGATAACGTCCTTTCCTTATAACTTTCTCCCGCCAACAACAATGGACACAACGTAACGATTTTTATGGCGCCCCACGTCGGGCTAAATTGATGCTAATACCACAATGAAAACGAGTGGATAGCCGCAATGGTTAGGCGGCTGACTAAACACCAACAACAACATTCAAATGGATAAATTTAATTTAACTAAACTGTATACAAAAACTCTTATGGTGTGCTTTATGATTATCATCCCCTTTCTGTATATCGCATGAAGGTTTTTGAACACTCATACACGCAGTACCGCACAACGATTTAGCCTTATATGGTTGTTTTCCAGCTTCGCCCAATACGTAAAGGGGAGTCTTAACTAAGGCATTATCGCTAGGTTGATTCCGCGGGAAACCTTCATAACCTTCAGGCGGTGCATGTGACTTTAACTTCTGTTGAAACTGCAATACATCATATTCGAATTAAAAATTAGCTAATTTATTAACATGTTAATTATACCTCTTGAGCTGCTTTCTCTATCAGAGTATTATCTCTCGTTTTATAGACTCCACTACGTAATTTAGGATGAACGGCACCTCTCTCGAAGAGTTTGAGCATGCGTTTCTCAAGTCCGCTAACATGCGTTATTTGTGTCGGTTTGTAAACATCTTCCATTTCCAAGCAATTAATATTATTCTATCAAAAAAATATATGTATAGATTTACACCTACAATTCATTTTAGTTTACCTTCATTTTCCGAAGCACCTTGTTTATATACTTCCGGCAAGATTTTTCTTTAGATATATCATCGACAACGTAGTTCCAATATGTATTAACTTCCCGTGCTTTTTTTAAAGTTTTCTGATCGAGGTAACCGAATATCTTTTTAACAATCCAAATTGGTAGTAATTGAATCTGTATTAATTTAATATTAATTATTCATGTTTGGAAGGGGTAAACAGGCTTTTGTGGCGTTAAGACGTAATCTTAAACCCGAAGCCGCAGCCGAGGGATAAGAATTACGTCGAAGGCCGCATAAGCAACAGGTGGCTTTTTTTATTTCATATAAGATAATACCTCATTACCTCGTCTACAGTTTGAGGAACAACCTGCTTGTCTTTACCATTCCTCGTATTCCCCGACGAATTACTGCTTGCCGAACTCGGCCGTCTATTATTCCTCGCACTCTTTTTACCCGAACCGGCCGAACCGTTCCTCCCACTTTTATCGTTTCTCTTCACACTGTTCCTCTTACCTTTCTCTTGAATATCGAACACGACGTTCATGTAATCGGCGAATGCCTCTTCCAATTTGCTCGATCTCTCTCGGACTTGTTGCGCCAAACTGGACGTATCGGTGCTAGCCACCTCCATGTTTGTATGTAACGATGTAGTCTTGTCGACTAGCGAAGCGTTAAGTAATCCCTCTTTCTCTGCATCGGAACTTACCGCTTTACGCTTCTGCTGTCTGTTCGTCCGCTTCGTGTGCAGCTTTCTGGCGATTTCGAAAAATTTGGTCACCAAACGACCGTTGCTTATCTGCAATAGTTCGATTAGGACGTCCATTTGCTGGGTATCGGTTAGGTTCTCGAACCACGCCATATCCGATTTAATTGTTTCGTCTAGGTAACGTTTATCTAACGATCTGTTATGATCGTTTAACCATTTATCGTGTATGAAAATTGTATAAGCGCTGAAAATTGCTAAATTTAGTTTAAAAAGCTACTCGGATAAATGGCGTCGCAATGCACACCTTACTCGTAATACAGGATATATATGGTCCACCCATCTATTTTAAGATGCGTATTATTGCGACGCCATTTATCCACCTTATGTTTGTCAAGCTGTACGTAATGCTACGGTTATTCGCCTGGTGGGGGTAACGTCGTAATAGAGTCAACAGGGTTGCCTAAACGAATTCGATAGAGACAAGTTTTTGGAATGCATTGAAGAACTATGGGGACAAGTTAAAACGGAATGGTTGGCCATCCCTCCACGTACCATGCTGGGACCTGTAAAAATATAAAACGACTTACCTGCACTTGGAATACACTCGCAGTTTATCCAAATTAAAATTACTCGTGTAAAGTATCACGCCCAAATGGGAGTGATTGTGTAATCTCTTCAATATAGCGCTTAAACATTTCAATTTAACGTTGCTGGAGCATCGCATGAACCACGCTTTCAAACAGCTCATGCGCGATTTGAACAGATCCTGCGCCGGTTGAACATCCTCCTCTTCGCTCTTTACCTCCTCGGCAACTTCAGCTGCAAATCGCAAAGATAAACTATAAGACATCGCGAATCTGATAAGATCGGTAATCGTACACAATACGGCTGATTCCTGGAAGAAAAACGCGTTCTCTTCGGAAATGTTGCGGGCGACAGAGGTGATGTTACTCGAAACACTGGAAAATAGATCGCCGATTATCTTCTCGACTTCCACATTTTCGCCTTCGTTCATTTTTGATTTTTATTTAAATTTAATTGACTAAATAGATTAAAAAGAAATCGGTTTGATTAAAATGACGTTAGATCGAAATATTGAACTGTCATTTTTGAAAATTGTCGTGAGCCAATCAGAATTAACTCTGAATTAAATGAGTTTTTGTGTACATATTCAGTTTCAACAGATTATTATAATTATTTATTTATTTAATATTACGATAAGAATCTTATGTAGAAGCTTTAAATAAACGCAGGTTTAATTATAAATTTGTATTAAAATTACCCCAATCATTAAATCAGCCTTCCATTTTAAGGGCGTATGAATGCACATTGGACGCTAACAATGGGAATAATCAAATATAACCATTTTAAAATAATATTATATCATCTTTTATTACTCAAATCAATAATTACTTGTTTAAAAATGTTTATAATCATTAAATTTTATTTAAATTAGTTTTATAATAGCACCGCCCGATACATCCTTGAAATTAGCGTCGAATGGTTATCTAACCTTCACAATAGAAAGTGAATAATTTCTCCCCGAAAAACTTCGAGTTGTCTTATCCTTACCAAATTAAAGGTTAAGATAATTTATTTTTGTGTTGTAGTTGGGAATTTTAACTCATATTAAAAAAAATTAACTGGAAAATGAGTAAAAATATGTATTGCACCGCTTATTTAAGCGATAAAGAATTAAAAGAGCAAGGAAACCGACTTTTTAGTCTTAGAAAATACGATGAAGCGGTAAATTTTTATAGTAAAGCAATAGTAAGTAATAAATATTTATAAAAACGTTCTTGGTTAATATTGTGTAATAACATGTTTAGATTAAAAATCCAGATGTAGCACATTATTTCACGAACAGGGCGCTATGTTATCTAAAACTGTTGAAATACGAACAAGCTTGTACAGATTGTCGACGTGCTTTGGATATGGACTCGAACACAGTAAAAGGCCATTTTTTTTTAGGACAAGCTTTACTCGAATTAGAAAACTACGATGAATCAGTGAAACATTTGCAGAGAGGTATCTAACGCATAAATTTACGTCAAGTTTAGAGGACGGTTTATTTTTTAGCACTAGATCTGGCGAAAGAACAAAAATTGAATTTCGGTGATGATATAGCGGGTCAATTGAGGATGGCGAGGAAGAAACGGTTTTCGTTGATGGAGGAGAAACGAATAGCGCAAGAAATTGAATTGCAAACATATCTTAATAAGCTGATCACGGACGATAAAGAAAGACAATTGAAAGAATTAGAATGTGAAGGTGGTACGGAACTCGCAGCGGAGAAAACACAACAAATCGAAGAGAAATGTGTAATTATTATTGAAGCGTTAATCTTTTAAATTCCATAATGTTGCTTTACGGTTTTTTATTTTTATTTTTAAGGAATCTTATATTAACGACGTTAATGCAATTTTTGCCAAAGTTGATGATAGGAGACGAGTAAGCTAGATTTTATAAAAAATTTGCCATATATTTAAAAAACTGTTTTAATTAATTTTTATATCATTTTAAAGAAAAGGGATGTTCCCGATTATCTTTGCGGTAAAATAAGCTTCGAAATATTACAAGAACCGGTAATTACACCGAGCGGAATAACATATGAAAAGAAGGATATAGAAGAACATCTGCAGGTGCTAAATTAATTTTTTTTTTGGTGTAAAATAGTTTTATCGTTTTGTTCGTAGAGAGTTGGTCATTTCGATCCTGTAACGAGAGTAAAATTGACACAAGATCAGTTGATACCAAATTTTGCCATGAAAGAAGTTGTCGATGCATTTTTACAAGAGAACGAGTGGGCACTGGATTATTAAAGCGCAAACATATAGTGAATATATCAGCTACGGATAAGCAGCGATGAGGCACTGTTGACGAAGCACTTCTTTCCAATTTATATACTTCTATTTGATCTAGAAGTCTTTTTATTGTTATATCTTATTAATTATTATTATAATTATTCTCTTATAATGTTGTCCTAGTTTATTTATTTCAATATCAATTGATGATAACATAAGGATATAATAAATCATAAAAAAAAAATCGAATCAAGTCTATAAATAAAATTAAAAAATTTAAATTCAAATTTCCCGCTAATAGTGATCTCTGTGTATAGTCTGTTCTAAAAGCGCTTGTTGACATTTTCATTTTTTATGGTTTTGAAGTCAGTGACCTACGGCCATTGTTTTGGTAGTTTTCAGCGCGGCAATTTTAAATATTAATGTAATTATATTGTATACTAACATTTCTCTAATATAAACTAGATTTTACGGATGTTTATATATTTATTTAAAATATGTGCTCACACCCACATCCCCTTACAAGATTATGAAACGGTTTACAACTAACTTGTCGATATTTTGACGTTTAACGAAATTTTAACTAAAAGTAGCACATCGTAACCTTGGCTGCGTTCCGTTATTCACTGCGAGTACTGCTAAGATCGTTCCGATATAACTGATAATGCATTGCCAAAGTAGAATGAAAAACGTATGATATTTGATATCTACTTTAACTACTGCGGCAGAACAGGTGAAGCACTACATAACCTACTTCAACAATTTTTACGATTCGTTTCGTTTTTAAATCTTACAGTAACCTCCACACACGCTTATTTAAAACGAAACAGTTCTTTCAACGCACTTAGGGTGGTTTTATAGTTCAACCTTGAGGTTCTACGGAACGAGGCTTGAGCACGCGATTTTGACGTAAATGTCATTACAAATGTGTCAAAATCGCGTGCTCAAACATCGACACAATCTCAAGCACTTACACTACGTCATATACGAAGCACTTGCGGTGAATAGCGGAACGCAGCCCTAGTCTTTTCAATTTTGGAAGTTATTGTGGTACAAATATTATCTGTCAATGTGACAGCGATGATTGACAACTCATATGACAGATCGAGAACCATTTTACAATGCAAAAAAAAATGGTGACAATTTTGTTTTGTTTGATCTCGAGTTTCGTTGAATTATATCCGAATAGAGTGCTCTAAAATGTAGTTAGTAGGGACAATGTATTATGGAATTTCCCGCTTTCTATTTTTTTTTTTTGTGCTTATAGTTGTGATTCCCCGGGGTTGTACGGGGGTGAAATGGGTAGCAAAACATAGCTACTTTAATTCCAGTTCACCGCCGTTAAATGAAAAAGATTAATTACAAATGTATTATATACATATATGTAGTATAAAGTCTAGTGGAGTGAACGCGTATATTATTTCAGTGAAGTAGTCATTATTTTTAATAAAAATTATCATGAAACTCAAATTCTATTAAACGTTGCAGCTACATAACAATATTTTACGACTATTTATGATAAAAATAGCTAGTTTTATCCATTATTTTTTACAATGAATTGGAAATTAACTTTTACGTTGTCTGGAGCTTATATGCAACAGGAATCTGTAATTATATAGACACAGTAAGTTTGGCAGTTATAGTATAGATGGCGCATAACTGGGATTGTTAAAATTAAATTTCAAATGACTTGTTTCTTAAATAATTTGTTCGTTTTTTAAGCTGTTAATTGTTATCATTAAAAAAATGAACAATCTAAATTTGTTTGTTGTCTATTTTGAACTTTATTCACTCTTCTAAACAAAGCAAAGTAAAAATATGAACATGATGCAGTGCAAAGGTATATTCTACATAAAGATTTTTTTGCTGCAAACATTAATTGGAAGATAATAAACTGCGTTTTAATAATCTGCTGCTAAACTACCTGCATGCTCACTCTGGCGGTGTTTGAGATTTTTAGATTGACCGGATTTATCCAGATTTACCTCTTTCTCCTCCCCCTTCACTTCTGAACAATAATGTTGTGTACCTAATTATAATTTTCTATACAACCATAATTCAAAATTAATCGGGTTAATCGTCAATAGTTAGTAAAATACGGTAAATTTTGAAGGACACTATAACTGTCAAAATTTTTGGGAAATGTAATTATTTCCCTAACAATTGATTTTATATACATACATATTTGGATAATTCGATAATACAAATAAAGTAGAATCTAAAAATGAAAAAATATACCGGAAATTCTATTTAAAATAAAAAATTGAGTTTTGTTTAAGGAAATCGGAACAGTATACGAGAAATTTGCAATTCCAGGAATCAGCTTCAAAAATTCCATTGACGTCATTGCGGTTTATCACAGCAAGAGCTGTTCCATAAAGAACAGTTCTTTTCAGTACCAAGAAGAACGAATTTAACTTTCATAATAGGTACTTGATTATTGTGATTTAACTGTTTAAAATTTATTCCATAATAGCCAGGTTATCTATAAAAAGCATCATATAATTGCAACAGTTTTTTCAATTTAAAAACTCAGTCTCACATGCCGGTATATTACGTGTAAAATTTGTCATACCTATAAAATATTAGCGGTATTACAAATTGCCACAAAAAAAGCGATAAGAATAATTTTGAAATGATTTATTTTTAATCTAATCCTCATGACATCATCCATAATATCACAACTGCATCACAGGTGGCGCTTCTATCGACAAATTTTCGATCTTACCGCCTAATCATAACCAACAAACAACAAGCGTTCGTGGGATGTGTGGTGTCAAGTTTGTCAAACAGAACCCGGCAATGAGTCACCCCCACTTTTAAAACTATCGAAGACGAATTAAAACCCATGTGGGGGCACAATTCGATGTTGCGGGAGATATAAGTTTTGTAGTAAGTGATAGTGAGTTCATAGTTTGCATAACCGTGGAAAAGTGGTAGGATTAAAATATAGCCGTACATCGCTATATACAAGCTGTTCCCTAATTAAGTTTAACTTATATCGGTCTACCGTTCTACGATGATATCTGCTGAGGTTAAAGGTGATGATGAGAAACCGGTTAAATCAGATGAAGATCAACGAAAATCCACCGATACTACGAACCAACAAAAAAGTGCCGGTAACTCGGATGAGATTTGTGTCCGAAGTGTTATACCAAAAATACGGTAAGCGTCTGTATAATTAAGTGGTTTTATTAATTAGTAAAATTTGCCGGCGACTCTTTTAAGTGTTGTGTTATCAAGTTTGTATAACATCCTGTTTTACTAATCGAATGCATTTATAATGTACATTGTTTAAATTTAAAACGTGTTCGGTATTCTCAGAAAAAGTAGGTGACAATTCTGCGTGTTTTAAATCTATTGGATTAAGATAAATCTTTATATATTCCCAGAGCTGGATTATTTACTTTTAAATGTTTTAGTTTAGCTGATAAGTATGTAATTCGCCTTTAAAGATATTTTTGTTTGTATATATTTTTTCTATTTGAGATAAGTGATAACACAGTTTACATAATCCAAAATTGTTTTACTTGGAATTATAATTAATATAAACATATTTGACTATGTTAAAAGATAAATGTATAATTATGTTTCTAACGCTTAGACTTTCTCCTGGACATTCAGCAGAAGCCAACAATTGAGAGTTAAATTTCGACCAATCATAGCGCAGCGCTACATAGGAGCTTTCAATCGTTGGCTTCTCATTATTATCTGTGAGGTTGTCAAGATCGTATGGTTCGGCTTGCGTGGTCTCAGTTTCGCAATCAAGTTTGAGGATTCTAAGAATAGCATCTGCGGCTGTCCCGCAGGGCTGTCTTCTCGATCCATCGCTCTTCTTTATTCACGACATACCCAAAGCTCTTAATGATCTATGCCGACTCATCCAGTCGTCACCTTCAGCACAGTCTTGACGAAATTCAGAAGCTGAACGAGACAAAATGCCAGGCGGAGTATCGTTTACCACGGAGGCCTGCTGTGATGTGATTTTGGACAAGAAACTCACACTTTGTCGACACACCAGCAGAGTTGCCAGGCGTTTTGGAGCTCGCCCTACCTATTCCCTTTGCTCCAAGAGTCTATTATCGCTAAGATCTTAACATACGGAGTCTTAACATGGATGTGTATTGCCAAAGCCCACCTGAAAAGGCTGGAAGCTCAGTATAATAAGACTTTAAGGATAATTGCAAATATCTTCTGGTTCATCCGCAACACGGAGTCCACCATTATGCGTCGCAGCTGGCAGTTAAGATCTTGGAGAGGATGGGAAGATCTACCGACCTGATCGTGGCTGATAAAGTCGGACTGGATCCCGATAGACTTCCATCACGCGTCGCCGTCTGGAGGAGTCACCAAATTCTGAATTGCTTTCGAAGAAATCGTTTCAGTTCAGAAACTCGTTAGAAGACACCCTACAGTCAGTTGGAGCTGCCCCAAAGGAAGAATAGAGGGCTCGGGAGTATTGCTCAGCCCTGGGAAGAGAAAGAAGGATCATCGAACGTTTTTATCTTAGATATCGATCCATACCACCGACCACATGCTTCATTTTTTTCTCGAACGATTGTCTATGAATTGGTTACTCGTTTTTCAGAACAGGAAAGACGACCCATCCATGGGCCGCAAAGATAGGAGTTGAATTTTGATATCACACTATCAGGATAATATTTTGTCGGGTACAAAATCACTTGCATTGTGTTCTCCAATTTTTTTTTACAATTACATTGATCCACTTAGCCTAGATTTTTGAGGTGTTCTCTTATAATATTAGAGGGCAATGATCACAGACCATTTACACTTATAGACGTTTCAGTTAAATGAAGCCAAATTGTACCAGTTGGGTGGTTTGCTCCTTCAAACAATAGATGGAGCCATTCGAGGTTTCGAAATCATGAAATAATAAATATAATATTTTTCCACAATCACTTGACAAAGAATGATTTTTTGCTTATCATTGGCAACTAAAAGTTGATGTTTACTGAGGACCGCCACTGACTGTCACTTTATCGTTCTAGAGCGATAAACGGTTGCGGAGATATTTGATTATTGATTTTTTTAAATTAAATTTCAACACCCTGTATCTCGTAAATGGTGCATTTTAGAGGGTAAGTTGATAGAAACTTTTTTCAAATTTTTGAACAAGCTATCATATCCTGAAGACCTGCGCATATATTATGAAACACCCTGTATATAAATCATTCCGTTTGAATTTACCGCTAAATTAAATTACTTCTTTCCTTCAAACACCAGAGGCGCTCAAGTATTCGGTTTAAACCTAATGCACGGGCGTCGAGTATCTATAGATGTTAGTGCAAGTATCCTTAACTCTCGTTTTCTAAAATCAAGTATACCTTCTGGTGTTCTTATTTGACGAGAAGTTTGTAAATTTCTTCTTTTTAGTAGGTTGGTCTCCTTTTCGAAGTTGGCTTTTGTAAATGCCAAAGAACTAAGACTAATCTTCGAATTGGGAACTCCAACACCTACCTGACTCGTTTAGAAATGTTGATCTACAAAATTACATTCTTGACAGTTTGGGAATAGTACTATGAATGATGTTGGGGCAGTACTTCCATTGAGGCAAGTTTTACTACTCGATTTGCACCTTTTTTCATCGGATTTTTGACCGCCAAACTAGACAATATATCATTTTAGATTTTTCCAAAAAGATGTCCGGAAAACTGTTGTGGCTTTTTTGAGAACTCTGCCTAAAGTGATTGTTCCAGCTTAGCCTTTGGTACCCTTCTATTGAGAAAGGAAACTGTTTAATCAATCAGAGTGAGTGTGACCTTTAGGTAGCTAAAAAATTTGGCGACCTCTGCTCTAAATAAATACTTCAATTTTCACTTTTAAATATCAAACTATTACGTTCTTGATTCTATGCTTCTCAAAGTCGTCTCCTTAAATATAATATGGTAATTCCGGTTTGTCCCAATAAACAGATTGTGCAAAATAAACAAGTTTTATTCTATTTGATCGTGCATAATCAATTTTAAGGAATGATGTTATCCAAATAAAACACAAACAAACTAAAATAAACAACATTAAAAAAGAATCAATATTAAATTATCTTGCGTACGATTCAATACCAATTTAATGCATTAGTGTGTAGGTACATATTGGTTTAGTTTACGTGACAACGCGATAACTATAGGAATTAGTTAGTGGAAAAAAATGGCATCAATTAATGTTGAATTTGCATTCAGATTCGTACAAACGATGGTGTCACAAAATTACAATTTAATTGTGGATATGACGCGTATTACCTCTTGTTTAAAAAAGAAATTAGTGTACATTAGTGATGAAATAAAATGTTCGGGAATGATTATATTTAATCAATAAATACACATGATATGGTGTACGTGTAAAAAAAAACATCAGACTCAATTGTTATTCGTAACTAATGATACAATATTGCTTGCATAGATTCTAAACACAATATTTGTATTATATTGTTTCATATTTGCATTGAATGAATGCGTGCGTGCATTTATATAGTAATGAATATATTTACCATAAAATTACATGTAAATACATTTCAATTATCGCTAATTTAAAATTAATAATTAAGATGGACAAATGACCTGACCTTATGCACATGCCTTGAACTTATTTTACTTTGTACTTCCTGCTAATCGTCGACTAGAGACTCAATAATTCTATTTTCTTTAAAATAATTAGTTAAAGATTAACTAAAACGTTTCAGTCTAGTATAGCCTCATCAGTACACGATGTGATTTAATCTGCGACGCTACTAGTACGAAACGTTGACTATGTATACCCATTCTAAGAGCTTTAATAAACTGCAATAGCTGTGATGGTTTCGGAGCAGGCATTTCCTCTTCATCGATGACGTCTTTACCGACATAATTAGTTCGGGATGTCAGGTATCCCCCGATTTCTATCACGCATACTCCGGGTAATAATTGAAGAAAAAAGAAAAGAAAAACGAAATGTCACCTGTCACCTGAAATGTCAAGTTAGCCATCCCCTTCTGCCTCCTTCCTCCCCTTCTTTTGATAAATTTTTGACAATATTTAGTTATTTCATGAACAAAATTTCGAAAGAGGCGGTTGGGGGGAAGAGGAGGAGCGTGGAGGGGAGGGGGCAGGAAGAGACTGCCCGAATAATTTTTTTTTTCGCAATTTTTTTTCTTTCAATTATTTCGATAAACGATTGCAGACTAAAATTTCGGAACAATAAGGGGGGAAAAGGATGAGGTTGACAGGATTTTTTTTTGTTTTGTATGGCAATATTATTATTTTTTAATTTTATTACCTATTATTTTAAGATTATTTCGAAAAATTCTGAACCAATGTAGAACAAACGTTTAAAATTGCGAATTTGAAAAAAGGGGGACAGTAATTATGTGATGAACTAACAACGATAGAAGGTTAGAAGGGAAAAGAAGAAAATCCTGTGAACCCCCTTCACAGGATTTTTTTTTTCTTTTGTATGGCAATTTTATAATTTTTTAAATTTTATTTTTATTTTTACATTATTTCGCAAAATTCCGAAACAATGTAGAACAAACCTTCAAAATTGCGAATTTGAAAGAAGGGGGCCAGCAATTATTTCATGATCTAGATGATAGAAGGCCAAAATTTTGTAAAAAAATGTTCAGAAAAACCTGGAACAAGTTCCAAAATTTTGATTATCGAAAGAAAAGTGTGGGGAGACAGGATCAGATTGGTCGAAAAAATGTTTTTTTTTCTACAATTTTTTGTATATTATTTCGTAAAAGTTCCTTAAACAAAACAACCTCAGACAACATTCAGAATTTTAAATTTTGAAGGGGGGCAGCCACATTTTTTCTTTAATTATTTCGTGAACGATAAACGATTCCAGGCTAAAATTTTGGAACAATTTGAGAAGAAATGGAGGGGGTTGACAGGATTTTTTTTCTTTTGTTTGGCAATTTTATTATTTTTTAAATTTTATTATTATTTTAATATTATTGCGCAAAATTCCGAAACAATGTACTTAGAATAAATCTTCAAAATTGTGAATTTGAAAAAAAAGGGGGCCGGCAATTATTTGATAAACTAGCAATGATAGAAGGTTAAAATTTTGGAAAAATTGTAACCTGGAAAAATATAAACTTGGAACAATTTTCAAAATTTTGATAATCGAAAGAGGGGGGTGGGGAGGCCGAAAAAATGTTTTTTTTCCTACAATTTTTTTTATATTATTTCGTAAAAGTTCCTTAAACAAAACAACCTCAGGCAACTTTCAGAATTTTAAATTTTGAAGGGGGACAGCAACATTTTTTTTTCAATTTCATGAACCACAACCGATTTCAGGCTAAAATTTTGGAACAATTAAAGGGGAAAACGAGAGGGTTAACAGGATTTTTTTCTCTTTTGTATGGCAATTTTATAATTTTTTTTAAATTTGATTATTATTTTAATATTATTTCGCAAAAATTGCGAAACAATGTAGAAGAAACCTTTAAAATTGCGAATTTGAAAAAAAGGGGGCGGCAATTATTTGTTAAACTAGCAATGATAAAAGGTTAAAAGTTTGCAAGCATGTTCAGAAAAACCTGGAACAATTTTCAAAATTTTGATTATCGACAGAAGGGGGTGGGGAGGCAGAAACAGACTGGCCGAAAAAATGCTTTTTTTCCTACAATTTTTTTAATATTATTTCGTAAAACTTCCTTAAACAAATCAACCTCGGACAACTTTCAGAATTTTAAAGGGAGACAGCGACATTTTTTTTTCAATTACATATTTCGTGAACGATAAACGATTGCAGGCTAAAATTTTGGATCAATTAGAGGGGAAAAGGAGGGGGTTGACAGGATTTTTTTTTCTTTTGCATGGCAATTTTATTATTCTTTTAAATTTGATTATTATTTTAATATTATTTCGCAAAATTCTGAAACAACCTAGAACAAACCTTCAAAATTGCGAATTTGAAAAAAAGAGGGCCACCAATTATTTCGTCAACTAGCTAAAATTTTGGAAAAATGTTAAGAAAAACCTGGAACAATTTTCCAAATTTTGATTAGCGAAAGAAGGGGGTGGGGAGGTAGGAACAGACTGACCGAAAAAAATGTTTTTTTTTTCCCCTGCAATTTTTAATATTATTTCGCAATATTTTGAAGAGTTTTAAATTTTGAATGGTGGCAGGGGGGCAGCGACATTTTGTTTTTGCTCAATTATTTCGTGAACAATAAAACATCTATAAAGGAATGAGGATGGAGGGGAGGTCTTTTTTTTTCTTTTTAATATTAGAACAAACCTTCAAAATTCCGATTTTCGAAAAGGAGAGGGTGACGGGCAGCGAAATTTAATTAACTAGCAATGATGGAAGGTTAATATTTTGACGCAATGTTCTGAGAACAACGTGGAAGAATTTTCAAAATTTTGAAAGAAGGAGATGGATGAGGGGGTACAAAAAAAAAATTTTTTAAAAGGGGGGAGGGAGCCTCAATTTTATAATATTATATTGGAAAAATTTTTGGAATTTCCGTGAGGGGACGGGGGTATGTGGATATGTTCTGGTATGCGTTGTCTTTGCATTGATTTTGGTTAAGATGTTAGGTCTCTCGTGAAAAATCACACGTAAAATATTGTTAAAAAACAGTTTGTAGATTCTTCTTTCTAGTTAATAAAGGACGAAACAACAATACGCACAAAGAATGCGTTTTAACCAATGCTCTATCAAAATGCGTACAAAAATAAATGACGTCCGTATCAAAACTTGTCGATAACGTTTAATTGAACTATTGTGAAAAAAAATACGCAACAATAGCAGGTAAACACGATTTAAGAGTTCCATTTTAATATCATGTAGCTTAGGCTTTACTGCGGCAACCTTGCGCTAAATATTCCACACACTTATTTTCCTACCTGGGTTAGTAATATTTCAAATTATATAACTAAAGATTTATTTACGGGATAACAGAAAACGACTGGAAAACATTAAACAATTCCCCAATAACAATATGTTTGTATATCATATTAACGACTTTAACGACAGTTGCAAATGCGTAAATTATCTTCTTTTAACAAGCACTTGACGCCTCATATATATCCAATTCTCATATATGTCGTTATTAATTTATGATTCCTTGAATTTAATATATTCATAAAAGTTTAATTTAACGATTGTTAATTTATCTTGTAAGTCTTATTGATAAAACAAACAAAGACAAGGTAGCTACTTACCTATATCTCTACCAACAAAATAAGCAGTGCGATCATATTTTGAAGAGTTTATTGCGTAATCATCGCGACAAATATTTATTCTAAGTGTGAGGAAGAAGATAAAAACAAAATAAAATTTTTTCGTTTGTTTTCAGACAAGATCTACTAAAATGGAACGGTTGGGGATACAGAGATTCCCAATTCGTCGTGAAAGACAACCTCCTCTATTTCACCGGCGATAGGTAAGCCATCTTTAACCAACCTCATCCAAAATAAACCATTCTTTAAAAGGTATCCCATAGGTGGGCATTCATTACCCTACTTCACGCAATGGGTTAAAGACGTCCTGAACGTCGAAGTGAACAAATTCCAAAAAGTTAAATCGTCACCACCTCCAGAGCGTTACCCGAATTCGAACGCACCTCAAGAATTATTCGACAAACTCAACCAATTAAATTTATCCTATTCAACTGAGGGTTTAGACAGGTTGATCAGAGCTCACGGTCATACTTTACACGACATTTACACTTTAAGGGAGTCCTTCTTTAAAAGGATACCCGATATAGTAATTTGGCCGATTTCCCACAACGATGTAGTCGCTATAGTCGAATTCGCTTCCGAACACAATATGGTGATAATACCTTTCGGAGGTGGTACCGCCGTATCCGGCGCTATAGATTGCCCGGATGATCCTAGAACTATTATCTCGCTAGATACATCTCAGATGAATAAAATTCTTGTATTGGATCGCGAGAATTTAACAGTGACTTGCGAGAGTGGCATAATCGGGCAAGATTTAGAACGGGAATTACAAATTTTGGGTTACACCTGCGGTCACGAACCTGACAGTTACGAATTCTCAAGTTTAGGCGGTTGGGTGGCTACCAGAGCTTCAGGTATGAAGAAGAACATCTACGGAAACATCGAAGATCTCCTAGTCAACGTGAAGATGGTTACGCCGAAAGGCGTGTTAGAAAAAAATTGCCAAGTACCTCGATTGAGTTGCGGACCCGATTTTAATCACGTTATCATGGGTTCTGAAGGTACTTTCGGGGTTATAACCGAAGTGACTTTGAAAGTAAGACCGGTGCCGACGTGTAGAAAGTACGCTTCGATAGTTTTTCCCGATTTTGAATCCGGTGTTAAGTGTATGAGGGCCGTCGCTAGGGAGAGATGTCAACCGGCTTCTATCAGGTTGATGGATAATGAGCAGTTTAAATTTGGGCAAAGTTTGAAACCGATGGCTGGATATTTGGGCGCTTTTCTAGATGGTTTGAAGAAGTTCTACGTGACGAAAATTAAACGTTTCGATATCGATTCCATGGTTGTGATGACGCTCCTGTTTGAAGGCGAGAAAAAAGAGGTCGATCAACATGAGAAGAAGATCAACTCTATCGCTGAACAATTCGGTGGTTTACCGGCTGGCGGTACCAATGGGGAACGAGGATATATGTTGACGTTTGTTATAGCTTATATTAGGGTAAGTAGGGTAACATTTGATTTTTTTTTCGAATACTTTTTGGAAACCTTTTTGAATATATCCCTATTGTAAAACATCGGTATCACTAACACCACAACTTTTGATTGATTACTCGGGACACGTGTTTCGAGAACGCATGGACTCTTATCATCAACACGTGTCCCGAGTAATGAATCAAAAGTTGTGATGTTGGTGATACCAATGTTTTATCTGTACAGGGTGTCCAATTTTCGATGGTTTTGGGGGGTATCTCACTTATTCGTAAAGATAGAGAGCTGCGGTTTTCGCATTACTGTGCTACTTTTTTGTGAAACGAAAGATGCCGCCAACAAAATTTTCCTAGCTCACTTCGTTTTCGAGATACAGGGTGATTTTGAAAATATTGCATTCTGGAACCCCCCTCGTATCTCAGTTATCGTTTAACTTATCGAAAAGGTAAAAAATGTTTTTTATGCAGTTTTTTACGTAGACTCCAGTGGCGTAGATAGATTTCCGCTGAAGACTGTAATTTCTTAGATATTAGTCAAAGTTATGTTTTTTTAAATGGGACACCCTATATATTTTTTGATGGTTTGGTTAAGCTTTTTACAAGCTTTTCAAAAATATATAACACTTTAGATATATATGCATTTGAATGAAAATTCTAATTAATAACTACATTATAACTTACGAAAGTAAAACATAGAACTTAGTTTTACAAGGAATTTAAGAATTTAGAATAATAATAAAAATAATTATGTTTTTATAAATATTGTTCAAATTGTTCCCCATTATATCTTACACAAGTTTCGCACATAGTGCGTATGCGCCTTAAGGCATTCAAAATAATAAATGGCCGCGCCTGTAAGCTTCTAAACGCCTCTTCAGTAGCATCCCTTAAGTCTTGCAGTGTGATACCGCACCTTATAAATCTTGTTTTGTAGATATCCCCACAAGAAAAATCCAGAACGGATAGATCCGGTGACCTTGGTGCCCATCTTATGGGTCCATTTGTTCCAATCCAGTGACCTGGAAAGTTATTGTCAAGATATGTTCTTACAATTTGCGCATTATGAGCAGGCGCTCCGTCTTGCTGCAAAAACAAGTTATTAAGGCGCGTCAAAGGAACATCTTCAATTATTTCCGGCACAACGTTTTCCAGAATGTCGAGGTACTTATTCGAAGTAAGGCTGCCTTCGAATATACGATATACGATTTTACTTCCGAGAATAAAACATGAAACATTAAAGCCAAACCTGCCTTGCCGTTCACGTGGAAATATAACATAGTTATTTTCCTGTGACCAAAATCTACTATTCTGCCGGTTTAGTATACCAGCACTGGTAAAGTGCGCCTCATCCGACCAAATGACGATTCTTTCAAAATTATTTTCTATGTTAACCATTTGCAAATACCAATTACAAAACTCTATCCGTCGTTGTGCGTCACCAGGATGTAAATTTTGAACCAAATGGTACTTATACGGTTTAAATTTGTGTTTTTTTTAAATTGTTTGATCTGTTGATTTAATAACTCCGACAGGATTTTCTATTTGTCTACAAGAACTGGTTGGAATTGATTCAACAGAAGCCAATACATTTATTTCATCAATCACACGATTTTCTTTATTGTAGCTTTTAGGCCGGGGTTTAACGAACGATCCGTGTTCGATTAAATTCGACTTTAGTCTTAAAAAAATCCTTTTATCTGGTTGCCTTCTTTCTGGATATCTACAGGGATATCATCATGTGATTTAAGTAAAATGGAAAAAATATATACATATATATTTATTTTATTACCTGTTGAAATATAATTCCAATGCCTCGTCTGCGTTTTCGTTACATTGGATATAAGTAACAAGCATGTCGAACTTTTCATTGTTTTCGGAGACCGCGTTGTCGCCCATGATAAAGAAAAGTTTCTTAAAATTCTGACACAAAACGGTAAATAATAAATATAAAACTAAACAATGAATATTCTGACCGATTCTGACACTATTCTGACATAAACCACCTAAAACTCGTAAATTGACATAAGACGCAGTTATTTTTTTTATTCGCCATGGCCTACTAACAAAAAAATTATATTTTAAATTTAAAATGCAAATATATCTAAAGTGTTATATATTTTTGAAAAGCTTGTAAAAAGCTTAACCAAACCGACAAAAAATATATAGGGTGTCCCATTTAAAAAAACATAACTTTGACTAATATCTAAGAAATTACAGTCTTCAGCGGAAATCTATCTACGCCACTGGAGTCTACGTAAAAAACTGCATAAAAAACATTTTTTACCTTTTCGATAAGTTAAACGATAACTGAGATACGAGGGGGGGTTCCAAAATGCAATATTTTCAAAATCACCCTGTATCTCGAAAACGAAGTGAGCTATGAAAATTTTGTTGGCGGCATCTTTCGTTTCACAAAAAAGTAGCACAGTAATGCGAAAACCGCAACTCTCTATCTTTACGAATAAGTGAGATACCCCCCAAAACCATCGAAAATTGGACACCCTGTACATTACGAGCTCACAGTCCCTGAAATCACGCCCTATCCTTTTTTTTTTTGAAAATCAATGAATTTTTGACAGTTTTTCAGCATTTTTGCACGATTTTAAACATTTTTTTTATTAACTTGTGAGACATTCTTGACGACTAAAAAAAAAGAATTAACAGTTTTAGAACATTTTTATACATTTTGGAACATATGAACATTTTCTGGTCCGTTTTGTAAGCGTTTTTTGTGCATTTTGACAGTTTTTTTCAACATTTTAAAAATTTTTAACATAATTTGTACGTGGATTATTTCTTAGAAATTTTTGAACATTCTTGGAACAAATTATCATCCTTTTCTCTCAGTTTTAAAATTTATACATTTTTGACGATTTTTTAGCCCGTTTAAATACAATTTAACATTTAAATCATCTTTGTATGTTTTTATAGATTATTTTAAATATATTTTTTTTCATTTTAAACATTTTTTAACATTTCCTGAGTCTTAAAATCTGTTTCAACATTTTAGAAATGTTGATATTTTTTATGCATTTTTTAAATGTTATCAACAAGTTTTAGATATCTTTTTAACCATTTTTGAAGGGATTTTGTCATGAATATACATACTTGCGTAGTGTTCGATATTTCTGAAACATTTGAGCATTTTTTAAAAATTTGTTGATCATTTTGCAACATTTTTATACGGTTGCACATATTTTTAAAATTTTTTAAATTAATTTTTGAACATTCATTTACTTTTAAAAGCGTTTTGTATTTTGTTTTACATTTTTAACACGTTTAAATAGATATTAGGCACTTATTTTAACCCTGTTTGAAGATTTTTTTGTCATTCTTAAATATATTTTAGCATTTTTTGATCATTTCTCAACACTTTTTACAGTTTTATACATTATTTTAAACATTAAAAAAAATTGTGATCTTTTTGCAACATTTTTATGCGATTGCACATATTTTAAACATTTTTTGAATAATTTTTTAATATTTTTCAAAAATTTTTTAGTTTTAAATTCGGCTTTAACTAACAAAAAATATTTATACATATTTAAGATGTTTCAACACATTTTACATATTTTTAAACCCTTTTTGAAGATTTTTTTGTCATTCTTAAATATATTTTAGCATTTTTTATACATTTTTTAAAACATTTTAATTTATTTTCATCTTTTTGCAACATTTTTATGCGATTGCACATGTTTTAAACATTTTTTAAATGATTAAAAAAAATTTCTAGTTTTAAAATCAGCTTTAACATTAAAAAAAATATTTATACATATTTAACATGTTTCAACATATTTTAGATATTTTTAAACCGTTTCTGAAAGTCTTTTTGTCGTTCTTGAATTTTTTTTTATATTCGAATATTTTTGTACGGTTTTATACATTATTTTAAACATTTTAATTCTTTTTTGATCTTTTTGCAACATTTTTATGCGATTGCACATATTTTAAACATTTTTTGAATAATTTTAAACATTTTTTTAGTTCGAAAATCGGCTTTGACAATTAAAAAAATATTTATACATATTTAAGATGTTTCAACTAAATCCGCTTACGTTGAAGGGGGTTACCATAGAGATGGTGGGGGAGGTAAAGTACCTTGGAGTAACATTAGACTCCAAACTTACCTGGAACCAACATTTGGACAGAATTACCAAAAAAAGCGGTGACAGCGTTAACGCTGGTAAGGCGCACACATGGAAAGAAATGGGGGCTAACACCAGACATGCTGAGTTGGATATACAGCATGGTGGTTAAGTCAGTAACGACGTATGCAGCTTTGGTATGGTGGACAAAGACGCAACAAAGGAACGCTATTCAGAGGCTGAGCAAGGTGCAAAAACTTGCCTGCCTAGGAATAACGGGAGCAATGCGGTCGACACCGACTGCAGCCATGGAGGCACTCCTGGACTTGCCACCGTTGCACCTGGTCATACAGGGGGAGGGAAGGATGGGGGCATACAGGCTGCAACACACAGCGACTCCGAAAAGGGTCAACACAAATCATATGTCGATAACTGAGAATGTGGGAAAGGGGGTGTCGGAAATGCGGAGCGACCACATGCCGGTAAGGCATAGGTATGGGAATCCCTTCACGGTGTCTATAGCGGACGGACGGGAGGAGGCTGCCAGGTATGCACTGAGAATCAAAGAGCAAGACTTAGTCTGGTACACGGACGGATCTAAGACGGCTAATGGTACCGGTGCAGGGATATGCTCTCAGAATGAGGGCCACAGTTACGCACTGGGGGAGTATGCTTCTGTGTTTCAAGCGGAAGTATATGCCATCCTCCAATGCGCACACACAATGAATGTGAAAGCGGTGACCAACAGACGAATTCACATCATGTCTGATAGCCAAGCGGCATTGAAGGCGTTATTAAGCCGGAAGGTGTCGTCCAGGCTGGTGACGGAATGCCTCGACGAACTGATGAAACTGTCGAACCGGAACAAGGTTTGGTTGACTTGGATACCGGGCCATCAGGGGATTGAGGGCAACGCAAGGGCTGACGAACTCGCAAAGAGAGGGTCAGAGATGGAAATGTACGTCCCAGAACCTTTCTTCGGGGTCACAAGGCAAACGGCCCGGAGACATATAGGAGACTGGGTTCGTACGAAACAGCAGGAATACTGGAGAGCCTCACCCGGTATAGTACATGGCAAAACCTTTATAGGGAAGCCATGCAGGAAAAGAGCTAGAGAACTACTACATCTTAGTAGGAAACAGCTCTGCATCGTAATGGGACTAATGACCGGACATGCTGCGGTGAAAGAACACCTACACAGAATCGGAGTGTTTGGCGGGGACACAAAGTGTAGACTTTGTGGGACAGAACCGGAGACAGCCGATCACATACTACGCGACTGCGAGGCACTAGATCGCAGAAGGCAGAATCTGTTTGGGATAACGAAAGGAGACCCAGAGATATTAGTGGAGGGGACTACTGCTACCAAACAGATGTGGCTAAGCCTGATGTTAGATATTTCAACACATTTTTGATATTTTTAAACCCTTTCTGAAAGTCTTTTTGTCGTTCTTGAATGTTTTTTTTAATATTCGAATATTTTTGTACGGTTTTATACATTATTTTAAACATTAAAAAAATATCTATACATATTTAACACGTTTCAACACATTTTAGATATCTTCAAACCCTTTCTGAAAATGTTTTACCATTATTAAATATATTTTAACATTTTTCAACATGTTCTGATGATTTTTCAATATTTTTTGGAATATTTGAACATTTTTCAACATTTTCGTATAATTTTATATATTATTTTAAACATATTTTGAATAATTTTATATTTTTGACCATTTTTTTAGTTTTAAAAACTGTTTCAACATTTTGAAACACGTTTTAATTAATATGTTTCAACACATTTTAGATATCTTCGAATTCTTTTTGATGATTTTTATAATGAATATATTTTATTGAATGATTTTTATACCGTTGTACATATTTTGAACAATTTTTTGATAAATTTGAATATGAGTTAAGAGTTTTGAAAAACTGTATTTTTCATACATTTTTTAGCCCGTTTTCTTTATATTTTAGCCATTTTCAACTTTTTTTTGAAGATTTTTGATCATTCTTGAATATACTATAACATTTTTATTACCTTAATTAAATTAAGACGTTTTTTGAATATTTTTGTAAAATTGGAACATTAATTGTTTGTAAATTTTGTGAAACTGTGAAGTTGAAAGTCTCTATACGCATTTTTTACAATTTTTATTACTTCTTTTGAAGATTTTTTGATTTTATTAAAATATTTTTTATTCAATTTGTTTACGTGTTGTAATGTATTTTTTTAACAGTTTTACAACCTGTTTGAAGATTTTCGAAAACTTTTTAAACAATTTCAAAGACAAATTATTGTTTATCTTTTGTTTCAAGACTACAAAACTTTAGATCATGTTAATGAAGAAAACATGAAATTTGTGATCAATCATGGTTGCATTTTAACGATGCATAAACAACGATCGGTTGTACTTATGATGTGTTGTTGCAGAAAATGTCTACTATCGATAATGCAATAATTTTACATAATGATAATGTGTCCAGGACCCCTGTATAATCTTCATCTTTTTAGTAATTCCGCTTAATACACACTATAATTCTTATGAGTTAAACATAATTAGGCCACCTAAATTATACACCGATAATTGAGTAAATAATTACGTTTAGCCGCAATCGTCTTTGTGCAATACAATGTTTAAAACCAATTTTCGAACTATTATTCAACTTAAAATTAGGTTTAGGATTATCACAACGCTGATAATTATGTAGCTGGCATAAGCACGCAATAAATATCCACCTATACGTTTGCATATTAAACGAGAACACAAGTCATTTGTTAGTGCACAGATTATGCAATAAAATAAAACATGTGAACAATTAAATCGAAGCAAATTTAATTATCATGTTGTTAGTTTAAAAAACCTATTTGTTATTTGTTCTTTTTTTTTAGGACCTCGCTTTAGAATACTACGTCGTAGCGGAATCATTCGAGACATCAGTCCCGTGGGATAGAGCGATCAGCCTATGCAAGAACGTTAAATACAGGATCAGTCAGGAATGTAAACAGCGAGGGATTCAATATTATTTATCGTGCTGTCGCGTGACTCAAACTTACGACGCCGGTTGCGTTATATACTTCTATTTCGCCTTCAATTACCGCTTACTCAAAGATGATCCCGTGCACGTTTACGAAAGCATCGAAGAGAAAGCCAGAGATGAAATTATAGCCTGCGGCGGTAGTATATCCCACCATCATGGTGTAGGTAAAGTTCGTAGGAAATGGTACGCCAAAACCGTTTCGGATGTCGGTGTCGCCCTCTTCAATGCCACGAAAAGGGAGTTAGATCCGCAGAATATATTCGCGACCGGTAATATGGTTAAAAGTAAACTTTAAAGTTAGGGAATTTTGTAGGTTGTATGAATGAAATTAATTTAAAACAAAAAACTAAATTGTGTTTTGTGAACTCCTATACAATCACTTACTGAACATATTTTTCTTTCTTTAGAGAATATTTTTAGAATATAAGTCTTGCTTCTTAAACAGCCAAGAAATTATGATATTGGATGTTATCATTTTTGCCTGTGTAGCACACGTATAACTAGTCATGTCAAATAAACTTATATGATTTGCTTGCTACTGTATGATTACCAATTTGATTCAAATTTCACACACTGTAAGTGTTATTTGTACTTTTATATGAATATGTTATAAAATAGCATTTATTGTAAGTATCTTATATTAGATTTAAATGTGAACAATGTATATACATGGGCTTTATAAAAAGTGTTTGCTTTTTTTCCCCGTTTAGCTATTAATTATTGTATATGCTGTTTTTTTTGTCGTTAAAATGGGATGTATTATCAGACTTTGTCGGAGATATATGTGAATTAAAATAAAAAAAGGAAAAAAATTATTCCAGTGACATTTAGTTACCAATCGATGGAAATATATTATAATTTTAGTAAATCAGTTGTATTTATTTCAAATTAAAACTCAACTTGTTCCCATTTTGAAAAAATTAAAAGTTACTTTGGAACACACTTTGCATTTGGAACGCTTTTCCTGTATCAGGTCCTGCTCAAAGATGGGAAAGCTATTTTGGCCAGTCAAATTCTCCTCTAAAGTGTATAGATAATAAAAGTTTTAAAGAAAAAATTGAAACAATTCAAATTTTTATTTAATTATATTTACAATTCCAGCAAAACAAATATAAACCTACATTTACCGATTACATTTACTATTTGATGTCTTAAATCTGTCTCCTCATCATCATTATGCTTCGATATTTTCTTCTGCCTTTAAACCTTCTCCTACAGGTCCGTGTCTGCGTTCCCAAAGCATACGATGCTTTTGCTTCATGTAAGCGCTGCGTACGTTATGATAAGCTCCCAGATCGCCGTATTTCGTAAACCAATTCGCTGTAGCTTCATCGTATTGCCTCTTTATCTCCTTGCATCTCTCGAAATGATCCGGAGCTTCATACATATGACATTCCTCAAAACGTGTCCTTAATATCGTTAAAATTTCCGTATCTACTTGCCTTTCGGATCGATTAAACAGAATCATGATTATATAACACATCCTAAAAACTCTTGTAAGATTAATATTTATATTACCTATCTCGTTTATATTGACAATTTGCTTCGTAATAACAGACAGGATCATCAACATAGCACTCATCGATCGTAGGAACTCTGCGGAATTTTTGGTGATACCACGGGTAATGTTGTTGGTTTGGTTCAACTATACTTTCTACATACCAAAATAAACAACAAAAATAATAGTATAGTAAAGATATTCGATTTTAAAGAAGCGATAAAAGATTTATATTTGAACTAAATTTATATACCTCTAACCCAGACGACGGGGCCTTCTAACATTCTACGCACGCTATTAAAGAATCTTTCGACGACATTCCGTGCTTCAACTTCGGGCATTTTATGTGAAAATTTAATAAATTATTCGTTTGAAATAACTGCTGGATCGTTAAATAACAATTATGAAGTGAACGAGTTGACAATTTGAGGTTGTGTGACAACTGTCAAACTTGTACTTTTTATTATTTAAATTCTATCAATTTAAATTTATTAAAACTTAATAATAATTACATCGTTTTAAAATACATTTATTTTAAAGTCGATTTAATTAATTTATTATATATTTAATTTTAATTAAATTTAAAATATAGGGATTTAATTTTTTTATATTGGCGTAATTTAAATATTATATAATCAATTTTAAAGGAATTTTAATGAAATTAATAAGGATTTTGTGTTTAAAATATTATTTTTCTAGCAATATTAATATTTTGGCAATAAACACTAATAAATTCGGAATTAATTTATATTGAGATATTTTTATTTCCCTTAAGTTGGTCACAAAGTACGCTAAATCGAATCATAACCTATAAAATGTCATAAAAAATTTTCAAAATAAAATTATAATAATAAATATGGTAAATGGGATTATTAAGAAATATCATTTTAAAAACAACACGTTATTTATCTAATAATAGTGAGAATACAACAATAATGAAATATCTTAATGTGGCAGAGAAAATGATGCTGCCAAGAATATTGCCTCAATTTTATCATCCGGCAATTCCAATAGAGTAATATATTGTATAACACAGCTTAATTTTTAATTTAATTTCATTATTTATAGAGAGAAGGTTTATCAAATTATAATAAAATTTATGAATTAGAAGCGAATTTGAACGGTCAAAGAACTACAATGGTTATGACATCTGTTTCGGGACACCTATTGAATTATAGTTTTCCTGCAAACTTTAAGAGTTGGCAGTCGTGTAATCCGCTCGTTTTATTCGATGCTCCTGTTATGAAAACATGTCCTGAAGATTATCAACGTATTAAGGTATTTATTTGTATTTTAACAAGAATTGTTGGTATAATTTTTTTGTCACTTTCAGAAAACTTTAGAACGTGAAATACGCAGCTGTCAAGGTCTTATTATATGGACCGATTGTGATAGAGAGGGTGAAAATATCGGGTATGAAATTATAGATGTTTGTACTGCGGTGCGGCCAGGTTTACGCATATTTCGAGCGAAATTTTCGGAGATCACAAGACAATCAATTTTTCGTGCCTTAAATAATTTGGAACGACCGAATAAAAATGTAAGCGATGCTGTTGATGTACGACAAGAATTAGATTTAAGAACAGGTAAATAACATTATTTTTATATTGATAAAATATAAATATACATGTAACTTGATTATAGGAGCTGCGTTTACAAGATTACAAACATTACGGTTGCAAAGAGTATTCCCAGCTAAGCTTGCCGATAAATTAATAAGTTACGGCTCGTGCCAATTTCCAACGCTCGGTTTTGTCGTTGATAGGTATAAAGCGATAGAAGAATTTATATCGGAACCATTTTGGAGGATTAAAAGTATTATTTTAAATATAATCATTGTTGTTTAATAAATAATTTAATATTTCTAGTGAATCATCTTGTAAAAGATATAACGACGGAATTTAATTGGAAACGTGAGAGATTGTTTGATAAAAATGCATGCGAAGCGATTCTAGATATATGTAAAGAGAATCCGATGGCTACTGTTGAGATGGTGGAAAGTAAACCGAAAAGTAAATGGAGGCCGTTACCTTTAGATACAGTTGTATGTATTAATTTTGTAGCATCGTAATTATGCGGTAAATGTATTTTTGTATTTATATTATACTTTCTGTAGGAAATGGAAAAAAATGTTTCGAGAAAATTACGAATAACCGCAAAAGAAGCCATGAGAATAGCCGAAAAACTATACACTCAAGGTCTAATCAGTTACCCCCGTACAGAAACCAATATCTTTCCACGAGAATTAAATCTGCAACCTTTAGTTGAACAACAAACTGCTGACAATAGATGGGGTCCTTTCGCGCAGCGTATCCTCAACGAAGGTGGTCCAAATCCTAGACAAGGCAAAAAATCCGATCAGGTAGATCTAGATTTCTATTAATTGATTAATCTTAAATATCGATTTATAATTGCAGGCCCATCCTCCGATCCACCCCACAAAATACACAAATAATTTGACAGGTAATGAACAAAGAGTGTACGAATACATTGTTAGACATTTTCTAGCATGTGTGTATAAAGATGCTCTCGGACATGAGACCACAGTACATGCTGATATCGCTGATGAGAAATTTCAAGCTAAAGGTTTAATGATTCTCGAAAGGAATTATTTGGATGTGTATATTTACGAAAAGTGGAACGCTAAAGAAATACACCATTATCGAGATGGGGACACGTTTATGCCAAGCACATTAGAAATGGTATAAATACTTTTATTTTAATTTTTAATTTAAAAATAGAAAATTTTATAGGCCGAAGGTAACACATCTCCACCTAAATTGTTAACGGAAGCTGATTTAATCGCTTTAATGGAGAAGCACGGTATAGGTACTGATGCAACTCACGCTGAGCATATCGACACAATTAAAAGTAGGGAGTATGTCGGTCTTCAAGAAAATATGTATTTCATACCTGGAACACTGGGTATGGGTCTCGTGGAAGGTTACGATAAAATAGGATTAGAAGTATCGTTAGCTAAACCGAAATTGCGAGCTGAATTCGAAAATGACCTGAAACTTATCTGCGAAGGTAGAAAGGATCCGGAAGTTGTAAGACGTGAACAGATTGAGAAATATAAAACCATGTTTCAAAGGGTTATGACCAAGATACGTTGTATAGATGAAACGTTATCTAATAGATTAGAAGATCGACCGCAAGCTTACGATGAACCGATTATCAATCAGGAAGAATTCAAACCTGTCTTGAAATGTCCTAAATGTGGTAACGATATGGTCTTGAAGGATAGGAAAAATGGACAAGGCAAATATCTCGGGTGTGTCATGTATCCGAATTGTAAAAATGCAATTTGGTTTAGTATCAATGTTGAAACGATTGATATATTAGATGAAGCTTGTCCTAACGTAATCAATTCATATTTTTTATATATTTTGCAATTAAAATAAAAATTATTTTAGTGCGGTCCAGATGTTAAAAAGCTCAAAATGAAATTTAAACATAACGTATTCCCTGGTTATCCGAATCCGAATACTTTGTGTATAGGTGGCTGTGATGAAATAGTTTTAAGCACTCTAGATATTAATATTAATTCTGTTAGGAAACGTAAGTATTATTAAAATAGATACTATAATGGTTAGCATTTTATATTACAGAAACAAATAATCAAAACATAGCAAGAAGTACTAACGATAATCGAAATCGGAATAATTTACCTTCAACTTCAACGAATAATCGAGATAGTGGTTTCGGCAGTTCTTCCGAAGGTAATCGAAGCAGGAATAATGACCGTTACAAGGGACAAAATAATAAAAGGGATAACAGTCGCAGCTTTTTAAACAGCTCATCTTCAACTACGTTAATGCCTGGTCCATCAGGAATTAATCGAACGTTAACAAATTCAAACTCAGTTGAGAATGATTCACCCGAAGACGAAATTATGTGCTCCTGTAATAACCCAGCTGTACTATTGACTGTTAGGAAAGAGGGGCCAAACACAGGTAATAATAAAATTTATAATTTTTAGGATTGATACGTTTATTCAAAATGAATTTTGTAGGAAGAAAATTTTATAAATGTAGAAATGGTGCTGATGGAGGTGGATGTAATTTCTTTTTATGGGCAGCCGATACTGAATCTGAAAATCCAAATAATTCTGGAATGCCTAATCCGAATAATTCTAGAATGCCCAATCCCAATAATTCAAGGATGAATGGAACAATTGGTAATCACGGAGATGTTCGATGTAATTGTCGATTACAAGCACAATTAAGGACAGTTCAGAAAGAGGGACCTAATAAAGGAAGACAATTTTACAGTTGTCCAAAACCAATGGGAGAAGCATGTAACTTTTTCAAATGGGCTGATGATGTAAGTACACAACGGACAGTTATGGAACGAATGGTGTTCCACTGTTTACGATGAATGAAGATAGGAGAACAATTTTTTTTCTTACAATTAGTGTATAATGTTTGTAATTATTAATTTATTATTTAGGGTGATGGTGGTAATTCCTTCAATAACGGTGGTGACGATTGGGGCGGTGGTGGTGGAAGAGGCGGCGGTTATAATAATAATTGGAAGAATAAAAATAAAAGAGGTGGTGGTAAATCAAAGCCGAGAAATAATAGAAACAGGACGGCACCTTACCAAAATAAAACTAAAGCTAAACGAAAATGCGGACTTTGTGCTGAAGAAGGTTTCTATTTTATATGAGAGTTATCCTCAGAGTTACTAATCCTTTTTTTTTCATTTTCAGGCCATACCAGAACAAATTGTCCCAATACATAAATATGTAAATAATTGTAGAAATAAGATTATATTATTATGATTTACCAATAAGATTTTTTTAAATATCTTTGTTGTCTCCTTTTTTCTTTTACATATTCCATTTTACAAAATGTACTTTATAATTGATTAAATAAAATTACAATTTCTATTTATTTAACGTATTATTTAATGAAAAATTACAGATAATTGGGGTACATGTATTGAGAAAATCTAATCGTCTTCCAGCTCAAACTTGATAAAATAAAACTTACAGTAATTTATTCCAATCTCACCTTCCGATCACCTCTTCTGATCTTGCTTACTTAGCTTATCGATCTCACGTTGTTGAATATGATTCTCGGCCGTAGTTTGTGTTAACTAAAACAACACGTGCATCAGGAGTAAAACAAATAAAACGTAATACGTACCATATTCATTATAATCTCGAATTTCACTCGTAATAGATTATTTTCTTCTTCGAGTTGGTGAATCTTATGCATCATCTTCTGCGCAGTTTTCTGAGAACTACCACCACCCCCATTTTCTACTCGAGAACTCATTAAAACTTCAACATTTTGGGAAATTTAAATGACAAACCTGAAATCCATTGACCGTCTTTAAAGGTGCATTGTTGGTCCCCCAATTTCAAAGAGACCGCTCCATTATCTGTCACAAGATCATCTAAGGATTCGTCCGAATTTAAAGAAGCGACGCTTTTACGCGCCGGCGTTTTCTTCGGTGAAAATTTATTACCAAATAACGGCATAATTATGAAATTTAGACGGCAAAAAATTTTGAATTTTGTTTGTTATATTTTATGACATAACCAAACAAAACATAATTATCTGGGTGCTATCTTCATGTATATTATATACGAAAAAAATTAATTGAAAATTTAGATTTTTCCGATTAAATTTAATTTAATATTTTACGAATTTAAATATTTAAAAATATAAAAGCGATTATTTAAAAAAATCATTAAAGTTACTAACTTCACTACTGTAACAGTTGTTAATTGTCACACTTATGTCAGCTGTCACGTTTTTTAACCAAATAATTCAAAGTGACATTTATTTTAACCGTATGCAAATACGAGAAAAACGAATTGTATTTAATGTTAAGCGAGCAAAATGGGAATTTTAGAGAAAATCTCGGAAATCGAAAAAGAAATATCTCGTACTCAAAAAAATAAAGGTAATGATCGGCGTTGAAAGCGCGAATAATTTCGTCCTCATTATCTGTTGTTAAATTACAGCAACTGAATACCATTTGGGCCTGCTTAAAGCAAAATTAGCCAAGTATCGTTCACAACTGCTAGAACCTTCAAAAAAATCTGAAAAAGGCGAAGGTTTTGACGTATTAAAAAGTGGGGACGCCCGAGTTGCTTTGATAGGGTTTCCTTCAGTTGGCAAAGTATATTTTTATGATGATGAAGTTTATTGAATAATATAATATTCAAATTTTAGTCTACTTTGTTATCAACGCTGACAAAAACTGAAAGTGAAGCTGCTTCGTATGAATTTACGACGTTAACATGTATTCCTGGTGTTATTGAGTATAACGGTGCTAATATTCAGTTATTAGATTTACCTGGGATAATTGAAGGCGCAGCTCAAGGAAAAGGAAGAGGTATATGTGTTTAATAATTAAATTAATATATAACAGAAAGTATATTGATGTTGTTGTTTAGGAAGGCAGGTTATAGCCGTTAAGTAGAACTGCCGATTTGGTATTAATGATGTTAGATGCAACAAAACAAGATGTACAAAGGCAATTATTAGAGAGAGAACTTGAAAGTGTCGGAATACGTTTAAATAAAGCGAAACCCAACATTTATTTTAAGGTGAAAAAAGGCGGTGGTATATCGTTTAATTCGACATGCACCTTAACAAAAATTGATGAGAAAATGGTTCAAATGATATTACACGAATATAAATTATTCAACGCTGAGGTTTTATTCCGTGAAGATTGTACAGCGGATGAATTAATAGATGTTATATGTGCAAATAGGGTGTATTTACCTTGTTTATACGTTTATAATAAGATTGATCAAATATCTATCGAGGAAGTCGATAGAATTGCTAGGCAACCGTATAGCGTTGTTGTGAGGTAATTGCGGAATGGGTAACGTTATTTCGATTTAATAAATGTTATCGTTTGATTTCAGTTGTAATATGAAGTTAAATTTAGATTATCTCCTGGAAACGTTATGGGAACTTTTAAGATTAATTAGAGTTTATACGAAGAAACCAGGACAGCCACCTGATTTTGCGGATGGGTTAATTTTAAGGAAAGGTGTTACTGTCGAACATGTATGCCATGCGATACATAGATCTTTAGCTCAAGCTTTTAAGTACGCTCTGGTTTGGGGTACCAGCACTAAATATTCACCGCAAAGAGTAGGGGCTAATCATATAATGCACGATGAAGATGTAATACAAGTTGTTAAGAAATAATGTTTTTAAAATAAATACCATATATTCATTATTCGATGTTTTTTTTTTTTTGTAGTAAAACAATTGTGTATTAAAAAAAGTACAAATTTATTAAAGTATAATCGGTATTGCATTAATAACAAACTAATATTTCGCGAAAAATCACGAATTTTACACATTTAAAAAGTTCAAAATTTACATACATTCTACGCAAATATTCAATATTGCAAATATTATAGTATATTCTTAAAAATAGTCAGTGGAAATATAAAAATACACGTACAAGTTGTAGTGTAATTAGTAATAATATAAATTGTAATTTATAGCACGTATAGTCGATTGTGTGGTTTAAAAACAATACATAGATATTTCCTAAATAGTATGTATATAATAAATCACAATTATTGTATTTACGACACATTCATATTGCATTCTTGCACGATTCCAATCACAGTTACATTTTTACCAGTTTTCTTTTAAACACGATAACTACAAACATATATTAAGAATGAGCAATTATTGGACATTACAGTACGATGTAACGAACTGTTGCTGCGCATGTAAAGAGAAAGAAAATTAAACCAAAACTGAAGCGTGGTAATATTACATCTACTTACAATATCTTTTTTAAAACAATTCCTCAATACCACTATCACTATTTTAGATATTGCCTTTTGTGTTTGTATTTCTTTTTTTTTGTACATTTTGTATACGATTTTTTTATTTTTCAATTAATCATGTGATTAAGTTAAAATTTCCTTTAAAAACTTAAAAAATTTCTGATATGGACGCTGAATAAAGGTATATAGTACGAAGACGATTACATAAAATTAGGAAATAAAATTTCTACGACTAAAAAGAGAAAAAAAAGTACACAATAAAACGTGTTCATAACGATTGCATTGAGATCAACGATTAGGAATGTAGTAATCTATCGCATTAGACGCGCAATGCATAGATTAAAAACATATTTAAAAAATATTCTCTTCTTTAACGAAGTAGCGATTATTATGAACACGTTAATTTCGATTTCACCATTTTATCAGGTTTATACATTGTGCGTAAAATATGATTTCCATAAAGTCGAAGAACCCTGCTTTGGCTTGGCACCTGAAATTTACAAACTATGTAGTATTTATCATACACAAAGGAGATAAATATAAATTATTTTTAATTTACCAGTTTGTTCTATATTGGACATATCCATTTCGTTTTCTGATGCAACATTTGAATTGGCTACAAGACCTGAATCGTTGGAATCATCTATATATACACAGCCATAATGAATACATTTAAGTTATCGCAATTATATGTATGCTTACCTTTACATAATAGTTTATCAGGCATCGGTACTTCTTTTGGGTGAGGTGGAGTTATCGCAGTCTCCGCAGAATTAAATTGATACTGATATGCTTGCAATAAATTATTGGTTGGGGAAGTTAACGAATCGAAATTACCAACAGATTTGGGTGTATTTATTGGCGGTAAAAGCACAGATATATCCTATATACATATATGACGATAAAAAGATTTATTTCTACATCATTACAATAATACTCACCAGATTTGTATCAAATTTACTAGGTGGACTCCACGCAAATAAAGCAGAACCCTAACCACATAAAACATCAAAATATGTTAATTTCAATAAATTTATTTTTAAATTATAAATACCGGAGTTGGCGGTGTGTCCGGTTTAGGGGGATTAACTTTCTTGTGGGATTTCGGTGTCAGAATATATTCGTGGGTTGGGGAGGTGGCCATTCTATCGCTTCCTCTTTCTGGACGTTTTGATTGTCCGAATTCGAAAACGGCGATGGTATACCGTACTCTTCAAATAATCGAAATTAATTTTTAGAGAATAAATTTTAGACAGGAAAAATTTACCTGTCAACTTCAGTTTTAAAATGACGTTGGTTTTTTTTCCGCTACCCCGTATCAATAGCATAAAACTTAGATGGGTTATCAAATCATCCATAGATTTGATGTTTAGATTCGAATAAGAGATCTCTTTACCATAATGTCGTTTGTATGCATTTTCTAGTTCGGAATATCTAAGTTGTCCACCGGTATTATATATGATATCGTATAATTGGGCTGCGATGATATAAAGGGGTGTTAAAGAAACTGTATCCTCAGATGTGTTTATCTATAAATAAAAAGTATACATTTTTTTAAATATTATTTCAAATTTTAATATAATGCGGCCGGTGATTGACAGCAGGCAGAATGTTTTGTATAAAGTATACGATATTAATTGCTGTCCACTAACCACCACGGTAGTATTTAAAATTTTTAGTACCTATATTAATTTGTTGCTCGACTAAAAGGAGGTAATATTAAATTACGCGGTTTCGACCTCTTAGGTTCCGTCAGCGCAACTACGAATGCAAGATCTCATGCCCTCTAGTGGGCAAGATCGGAAGTAGCACAACGCAGGGCAGCAGAGATAGGTGCAGGTCGAAACCACGTGGTCCGCTTTTAATGCTTGAACTTTTTTCATTAGACTCATGAGTACCTATGACAGGCATTATTTACAGCTTTGTTGCAATAACGTATAAAACGCAGTTTTAAAATTAAAACTTTGTGTAACAATACATGATTTTTTTTTCATCAAATCAATACAATAACACTGAATACAAGAACCACACATAAATATGAAATTGTGACCATCGCAGATGTACTATATTGTACGATTCCATTAACATTAAGACTCCTGATATGTCTCACAAAATAGCTTTTGAAGCAAGTCTTAGGTTTCATCGGTAATCCAATCCCGGCTAGAACTTCCTTTTCCGAAACCGTAACTAGATATCCATCCCCTAAACAACAGGAACCATCGTCCAGGCTTCTATAACAGTGTATATCGTTCGGAAGCATGCTATTATTATCGTATGGTATAGTAGGATAATGTCGAGCTTGACAGTCACCATCGTTCCTGGTCTGGCTTTCTTTCACGTTCACAGAATCTGATGCGTACGACTTCAGGTATATTAACGTGAAATCGGTGCGCGTTAACGCTTCAGGATTATAGAGACTATAATCGTGCGGATCGGTGAAACCTTCTCTGGGTGTTATCACGACGAATTTATCTCGGACTTCGGCGACTCGCACCCTTCCGAATACCCTATTACCGGAATCGCGCCATTTCATAAGTTTAATATCTTTATAGCTTGTAAATTCGTCCAGACACTCGGAATTTGCTACCACGACAATAAAATTATGATTTACTTTTAATATCGCCCCCGTATAGTAAACCTTATGCGTTGTGTCACTCCATTTACCTAATCCGACGTAATAGCGGAGCGGATTTTTCCTGAGGTAATTACAACCGTGCACTGAAATTATTAAATTGACTAACCATATATAATTTAGAATGTCCATCTTAATTTTAATCGTAATATAATGTTTTCGCGGGTAAACCTATAAGGAATTGTAGAAAATGTTGGCGGTGATTAATGACATAAATGTCCCTATTCGAAACGACAAATATACATTCATAATATTTCAATAGATGGCGTGGTAAATTATATACGAAAATTAAATATTTGTACATACATACATACTATAATTATATTTAATTCTGTTTCGTAGTGATAGATCTGAAAATCTATTTTTAATCAATGATGTAATTCTATTAAAAATATGATATTTGGATCTCGCTGTAGTAAGCTGCACAATTTTTATCCATACATCTCTTTATTCTGTCGGTATAATATGGTAGTGGCAAGCCTGATTATCGCGTGAATCTTGTATGAATTATAGAAGTTACGTCTGGAATGATTCTATATAGCCCAACTGCGATAGCCACTGTATCATATTTATGTACGATTCTTGTGTTCGATGTCATTGTATTGACTTGACGAAACAAAAAATCATATTAAACCTAAGCTGTTGAAATTGTATATTTCATCTAATTAATCTTAATTTTTTTAAATGAAAGAAGCATCGCAAAGACAAATGGAAACCATCGAACAAATTTGTCATTTTCATGACATCGACACTCGAGAATTTCAAAAACAAGTTGAATACAAGTCCCACAAAAATATGTTTGCCAATTTATACAGTTTCAAAAATATTTAGATGTTTCGGTGCATTCAACCATGTATACAGACATTGATATTACATTTTTGTCATCCCAAATTAGAAATCTAACTCCAACGTATACAGTACTTAATTGTGCCACGTCATACAACATTAGATCACACAATATTAAACAACAATAATCGTACCTATAAACAAAAACTTACCTTTACAATATCGGTCAATTGTTCAAGCATACAAAGTGATATATCCCGTTGAAAATAAAACCTATATCGAAACATAATTGTCGACAAACTCAACCGATGAGGTGCCTGCAACAATAATCCCCACACCCTCATCGATATAGTACTGAGACAATGCGGATGAACCAAAACCAGCAACGGTCCAACACTACTCTGAGTAACTTGAACATAATCCGTCAACTTAGCAATCAAATCATAATAGTCGACACACTCATACGATTCTGGTTTCAAAGGATATCCGTACTCCCTCAGATAATTCGAAGGCAACGATTCCAATGATATCGATGCCAGTTTCGAATGCTTAATCAAATTAGCGATTTGCTCTCCGAGAACCTTTAAAGCTTTCAGTAACGTTAAGTGAACTGTCCGTTCACCATCGACCATCTCTTCGATGCAAACCGTATCCGGAATAGCTTCGAACAGTTCAATTAATTTTGTGAAACCGTAATCGGATACTTTACATTGGTAACCGAAATGGTGATGATATGCTGGTACGAACTTGTTGAATAGCATTGAACATTCCGGAGAATGGCCTAAAAGTTCTACAACCTCTTCGGCGAATTGTTTAGTTCTTGCGATTTCTTCCCCGGTTTGTTCTCTTTTAGGTATAGCGATCTCTAATGTTTCTCCCCTTTTGATGATAACGACAGCATTATCTGGTACTTCTTCGAGGAGATCTGATAAGCTGCATAAACCGTAATCGATCGGATTGAATGGTTTCCCTACGATTCTCTCGTAAGCTATTGGGAATTCGATAGCAGTTAATTGCCTTGAAACTTGACCTTTCAGGACGCGTAATAAATCAGCAGTGAATCTTCTTAATTGCGTTGAATGTGTTAGGGTAATAACACGTCTTGTGCCGTAAGCTATTATCTATAAATAATTTAAAAATTATTATTTGATTAAAAAAATATTGTCGCCATATTTACCTGTACGACACTAGAAACAATTTGCGATTCTAAAAGATCAATCAATTTTGTAAATCCGTAATCGGCAACACGGCATTGCCTGCCGAAATGGTGATGATACGCTGGAATAAGACGGCCAAGAGGTAATTGGCAACGTTCATGCGTTTTAAGGAGATCGACCATCTCTCTACAGAACAATTGTATGTTGAATACGATAGATGGAGATGAAGATTTCATCGACTCTATAAAATAAATTAGAATAACGATGCAAATTAAACGATTAAAATTAAGAAATAATCACCTTCTTTGAATATATCGATGGTGTTGGTTTTGATTTCGCGTTTTATATATTTTATATTGTGGTTGGGTCCACCTAATTTCAACTCCACATTTTTCACGCAAGTTACTAGATGCTCGAGTGGCACACCATTATCGTCAATGGGTAACGTTTGATTGAATTCAAGTTTATAGCATATTGGGAAGCTGTTAAAAAGTATATTAAATTTATTAAAAATAAAATAAAATTAACAATGATTGAAATCGATTACCTCAATAATGGAAGGGTTCCCATATGTGACGATAACAATTCATTGACTTTCTCGGAAAACTGTTTTAATGGCATCAAAATGTTTGGCAGCTGCGTTGTTTCAATTTCACACCATCCACGACCTTCTAACCCGTTCGGACAGTGAATAGAGCAATACAAAATAGAAGTCTACAAAAAAAATAAATAAGTAAACATTATAGATATGCCAAACGTAAGATAATGACCCTGCTTAAATTGGCTTGCGGTGAGGTCCTAATTCCGGATATTAAAGTAACAATTCTCCCTCCTAACTCATCTATAATTCTGCATACATCTTTCAACTTATTTATTTCACTAACCGATACATTGACATGATATCGTGATTCTAATAAAGCGATCAATTTAAACAGAAGCATTCGATTTCCTGGGACCTCCTATAATTAATGCGATTAAAAAAAAATTATTGATCGTGTCATAAATTAGGTTTTCGTTACAAAACTAAAAATTGTATCAGAATTTACGCTTCAAGGAAATATAATCAAAAAATTACTCAGGTGATCGACCAATATAATTGGGATCTCGCTAAGTTTTCTCATATCGGCCTATGTTGTCATCATAATTTGCAAATCTAAATTAAAAATTTAGTCCACCGAAGAAAAATGTTTACCTGTAATAAAGCTACGACCATCTCCTTAAGATGTACCGGATCCAATGAGTTATCGCTTTGTGCGTAAGCAATCGTAAGCCTTTTATAACCAAGCTTATAACGATGCAAGTGCGATATAGCTAATTGAGCTTCTTGATGATTGGCTACTTTTACGACAGCAATTGGATTACCATCGGATTGCATGTTTACATTTAAACCCAAAATCTGAAATTTAGTACGATAAATTTTTCTCAATTTTAACTAGTTTTAAATATCGTACGCACCATTACATATTGCTTCAATAACCCGGTTAGAATCATTGGTAATTCTCTCGTATCAATCGAGGGATCCACATTCGATATGATTAAATCGACTGGAGCTGTGTTCGTATTACTTTGTACCCTTTCGATATTCTGCATAAAATTCTTATTCGATTCGTTAAATTTAGTTGGCCAACTTTGCGATAAATAGTTACAGGCTGCTGCGCCCTCGTCTTGAGGTGTAGACGGTCTGCTGCTACTATTTTGCATCTTACCAACATTTTGAAAGAAATTCTAAACGATCAAAATTTCTTTTAATATCATTATTAATTAATTGATACGACTTACTCTATTCTGCTCGTTAATCTTAACAGGCCAGCTGTGTGGTGCATACGGACAGGCTCCTGTATCATCGATTTGGGGTGTCATAGATCTCTTTGCACTGAACGGAGACAACCAAAGCTGATCGGGTAAGGAATTCGAAGTAGAAGTATCATGAACTGGACGGAACAGATGTTCTTGTACATTCAGTTTTATTTGAATATTCTAAATTGGGATTAAAATTAAAAATTAGCTTAAATATCCGAATAAAATTAAATAATTTTAATAAGACTTTATATAAATAATCAGCTGCTTCGATCTTATCATAGTAAAATATAGGAGTTCACATCGTAAAGGGATCTCGACTATACCAACTCAGACTCGGCCATATGTTTGTCATCATAATTTTATTTAATATGATTGGTGGGATTTTCTAAGGAGGAGATCGTCTCACCTGATCTTGGTAAGCTTTCCCACCATCTTTAGAACACTTTTGATTATTCTGGTAATATAATCCTGACTCCTGGATATAATGCTCGGTTGTGGTGGTTTGGGAATAAGCTTGCATTTGGTAAGCATCCGCGCTCTTAGATTTGCGGCCTTGTAAGATATAAAAAAATATATATATAAAAATAAAATGTAAGGACATCTTGAAGGTCGCTAACAATACCTGTATAACTCCTGCAAGGTGACTCTCTAACAGTTGTAGGGTTTGCAACTCCAATTTTGTTTCCAAAGACATCTTCACCTCTTAAACGTCTTTGAGCCCTAGAATATCACTTTTTTTTTAATAAAATTTTTATAAAACGTAATTGAGGGAAAAGAAAAAATTAAAAAGAAAAATAACAACTAACCGATGGTCTTTATTGTACGGTCTATAATGAGACATCTTACGAATAAGACTCGGCGAAATTTCAATAATTTTTATTGCAAATTATTTTAAATATTTTACTTAAAACGTGTGCAACATGTTGGCGGCACGATGGACATAACGTGACTGTGTTTTTATCTTAAAAAATTTAAAAAATCCTTTAGTAATAATAAAAAAGTTTGTACTTTTATAGATATAAAAGATCTAATATAAAAGTTTTTGCTAAATAGATATAAAATAAATATAAAAATCATGTTAAAAAATCGTATAATCTGTCATAAAACATATTTGAAGAAAATAAATTTCAATTTAACATATATATTTAATTTATTTCGGATATACAGGGTGTCGACATATAATTTCTTATTTTAAATATAATGGTATATTTTTGACGCAGGACAACAAGCAGCTATAAAGCGGAGAGGTTATTCAGTCGAAGTTAGCAAGTCGAAACGGATAATTGACATTGTAAGATGTCTCGAAAGTGTGTAAGCGGATCTAGATCACTTCTGTTTATTCTGAGATTACTTTTGCGTCTCAGAAGCGCTGCCGTTGATACTCTAATGATAAAACAAGCATATCAATTTTATCTCAATTGCAAAATAGAAGATCAAGATAAACATTAAATTAATGATTACGCGGTTTGTCCAATTCTCCCAATCGTCTTGAGAGAACCTCTAAATCATGTTAATGATGCTATTTCTGGATGATAACTCGTAAGCAGCGCCCAAAATTAACAAAAAAAAATCACTTTTTAAACAAAATACAACAAATTTTAATTCAAAGTTAAACTTGTCCATTGTGCGATCGTCTGCTATCGCGGTAACTGGATGGTGGGCGTGGTTAGATTTATATTATATATTGTTTTTTTTTCATACGTAATAAATCTATTTTTATTAATACATAATGTTTTTATTTATTATAAACGGTGAAAATTTAGTTTACCGCCCACGGGCGCTAAAATAGTTCGTGGGGAAGACCTATAATTGAGAATACTGTATTTCCCCGGGCTGTATTCGAGTTATATACATACTGTGATGCAGCTGTACTTTCCCGTATTCTATGACGCTAGTTTTCGGACACATCAGTGCGTTTATTGCATTCATAGTACAGTTGTTATCCTACCAGGATACCAGGAAGAGTTTGAAGTCGAATTGAATTTCACGGTGTGTAAGATAAAAAACAAAGAAAAAGCAACTTTAAAGGAATCTAAACATCCACAAGTGAAAGGTACTAATGAAGATGAAAATGAAAATCTAACAGAGGAAACTGAAGAAAACTCAAAAAAGACGATTACCCTAGACAGTGCAATAAATGCTTTGAACATCTTAATTCAATGGGCAGAAGAAAGTGGAGTTCATTGTAACCACATTCAATTATTAAAGACCTGAGTGAAATTGCTGTATCGCAAAAAGTTAAACAACATAGAAAGCAAGTCAAAATATCGGATTTTTTTAAAAGCATATTTATTTATTATTAAATGTTAATATATTGAATAAAATTGGTCATAAGTCATAATAAACAAGTATTTATTTATATTTATGAGTTTCAAATTGTAATCAAATATGTAGGACGATAAGGAGCACATTTTAAAATTATTTGCAAGTATACAGGGTGATTCAAAAAAGTACAGCATATCAAAGGTAGGTTATTTGTAATGGAACACTCTGTATTGTACACCATTTTTGGATTCTACATCATAAATTAGGATAACTTTGTTGATAGTTCCCTACACTTATCTGCAAGTATGCACTTATTTAAAGTATGAATTGTGGTTCAAAAATGTACAATATCAAAATACTTTTTTATTGAACCACCCTGTATATAAATAACTTTTACAAAATGTAAATCGTCCAAGTCATATAGTCCTACATATTTGATTAAAATTTGAAACTCATATCTTTTTGCGTTTAGACACAAGAGACAGATTCATCAGATCTTTTAAGCATTAAATTACCCTCTCGTTAACGCGAACAATATTAAATATTATGTATTAAATAAAACGTTCATTTCCAACATTTTTAAAAACATATTTACTTATTTTATAAATTGTGTAAAAAAAATTATTAGATATTTAAAATAATTAATGCATATTTGAAATTATAGCCTTATCTGTATTACCATGACTTATATGCAATAATAATCCAGGTGATTCATGACATTGCAGTCACAATGAGGAAATAATGAAATTATGAAAATTTATTGAAACAAACACATGAAATTAACTCACCTTACGGCAAAATCCAATGTCGAAAATCTCAATATTGCTCGTCCTTTCTCGTTATTAACACTAATAACACGTCCACCGCAATTATCAGATAACAACTTCAAACGATTCTTCAACTTATTCTTGTCCAGTTTAACAGGTAAATTTGAGATCAACACTTCGTACTGACTAGACGACTACCAGATTGTTCGATATAAATTAACACAAACTAAAAACGAATAAACGGATCGTAATCCTTACCTTAGTTTTTAATACTGGCAAGTTTTCGGTGATACTCGAATATGGTAATGATTCGTTGGCACACAATACCAAAGCGTCGGCAACGTTCGAATTATGCACTAATATCACGTGGATTTTTTTCCGATACCGCAAATCAGATAGGTCAGCTGCGAAATTAATATCACCCGAGATTAAAACGACAGCTGCGGGTGCCTGATGGGTTTCGGCAAATCGTCGTAAAGATTGTCTCAATTTCTCATCAGCAGCGTTCTTACTGGTAGATGATACGTGTATTAAATTTACCTACGACTCGAGAAATAAAATCGATTTTACGCGATTTCGTTACGATAACTTACTTGTGCATCGTTTAAGTCTTGTATTACTTGAGCGTTTTCCTTCTTAACATCACAAACAACGATGAATTCGGCTTCTCTATATCCATCGAAAAATAATTCTCTAATTTTTTGTACGATTGATGAAGCGCTTTTATTCTTAGGTACGTGGCAGTTTTCGATATCCCAAAAGATACCGATTGGCGGGAGGAGTTTTGGCGGTTTTTTTCTATTCCTCTTCTTCCATTTCTCGATTTGCCCATCACTTATTGAACTATCAGATTGACAACTGCATGATGTATTATTAGCACTCTTACATAGTCTTGGGGCTGGTGGGAACTTAAATTTGGGAGTTTGAAAATCAGAAGAGTTGGATTCGATTGTGTTTGCATCATCAGTATCTGATCTTTTCGATTCTGTCGATGTAGAAACCATTCTATATGATTATTGTTTAAAACTCATTTCTTATTGCACTATATTATTATTGGTATTATTATTTTGTTGTGTAAATATGTACTACTTCCAGTCATCAAATTAAATGAGTACATTCCTTTCAGTAGTTTTTCTAAAAATAAATACTTGGCGTTAACGTATAAAATTTCACTTATTATATAAAAGAACGCTTTAGATATTTCACTACTCAATATCTAATCTTAAAACGTACTAAATAATACAGATGGATATTATATATTTTTGAATAATTTACAACACAAACAACTGTACAAATTTACGTTAATTACCAATAAGTGATTACCAACAAAGCAAAACCATTATACCTATTACGTCGAATTTAAATATATAGTGGGTCCCCTTTTAAAAGGGCACACACAAATAAGATAATTGATTAGAAAATTTGTTATTTACTACATTATATGCAAATATTAATATGCATTGAAATGATTACGGATAATAGATTAAATAGATAAACTGATTTTCATTGTTGAAGTCACTAACTTACGATAAGTTAAATAATAGTTTATAGTGAATGTTTATTGTAAATATAATTATAAATTAAGGAAATACACAAGTTGTAAATAAATAAAATTCTTTTTTTACTTTTTTTACATCACAAGTTAGTGATTTTATTGTTAAATGATTGGTAGTTACCTCCGTATACGAATGTGAATCTATGTTCAGTTTCTTAAATTTGAAAAATTATCTTGTAAATAAATTTGTATAAAAGCTTTGTTTTTTAATTTTTTTGCATAAATTCATACATATATTAGATAGAGGATATATTGCTGTAGGTACAAATTGCGCAACAAATTAAATGTATAATTTAATGTAATTTAAATTCCATTGTCTATATCACCGGAACTGACGTTTGCTTTCATTTTGTGCAACAGTCTATAGGATACGTTCATAAATTATAACTCCATTTTAAAATCCAGAGATAAGTATACACTGATATATACATATTTTTTACGTTTATATATTAATTTTAAAGCGAGTTTACTAGATATATGTCTTAAAAAATAAACTAAAGGTGGGAAAAAATGTTTTGGTATTATGGGATTTCATATACAGTATGACCCAAAAAGTGTGCAATAAGTATTACACACATACATAATAGATTGCTAATAAACCGTACGCGGCATCGGTACGGCGCACCATCAAACAGTAACCGACATCTTGGAATACAGAAATTACCATTGGCGTCATGTTTACGTTTAGTTAGTATTTTTTGTAGGGAGTATTAGCGTTAAATTGTGAATCGCCAAAGTGTTACTGGTGTAATACCTAACCTTGCCGTTAGATGGAGTTAAAAAACTACTATTTTTTAAATATTTGAGTTCGTTTATGTTGTTTGAAGTATGTATGTTCATTGTAGGTTTAGCATAGACATTATCTGTAGTTTTAAATTTTCCAGTTTTGTTAAAATAAAACGCACTTTTATTGCCATATAAAACAAGTAGAAAGTTTGTGAGTGCCCCATTAATTTAGTTTTATTTAAATATTGGCCATAGTAACGACGTCATCGATGACGCCTGTGTCCCAATATGCCGCATTTCAATTGATGGCAGTTTTGAATTCAATGTATTAAGCACTCTATATTATCTCTATGGTGTTACAGCTATAATCGAAAACTGTTTCAAATAAAATAATTGGTTATAAACTGGAAAGATTTCGAAAATATTTATACCACTTGCAGGAGATGCTGGGTGGTGGACGTGGTGATAGAGTTATAGAAGATATACTTCACTATGCTCTAAAAGTACCAACCACAAACGTTGTTTTGTTTTACAACATAATAAAGGTCTCTCCAGACACATCAGTGCTGTGTCCGTTCAGTATCAGTGTCAGTGAAAAATAAAATATCGTTGCGTTTGCTTCAACCAGACTTGTTCACACACGTCTGACACAGTGACGTGTTGAAGTAGATAGTATTTTTCACTGACACTGATACTGAACGGACACAGCACTGATGTGTCTGGAGAGACTTTAAATCTACTTTTATTAATATATATTTTTATTTATTATAAACGGTAAAAATTTAGTTTACCGCCCACGGGCGCTAAAATAGTTCCTGGGGAAGACCTATAATTGAAAATATTGTATTAAAACTTTCATTCCCAATATTTTTAAAAACATATTATTTCATAGCTTGTGTAAAAAAAATAATCAATGCATATTTCAAATTATAGTCTTATATGTGTTAGTATGACTTTTTTTTTTTTAATGTGGTGGGTGCTTAGTTGCAGTGACTCCGTAAACTGTATCGCTTGTCTGGCTATCACTGCAACTCTCGCGGTGTAGTTTGTGTGTGTATGTTGTGTTCAATTGGCTTTGTGACAGCATCATATCGCCTTTTATGATGCCGCGGTGTTAATCACTTTGCTCCCAACAGCGAATGGCAAGTCGATCCGGGATTAAACTCTCTGAAAAAATGTCACCGTCCCTCCATAGAATTGAACCCCGGCGCCTATCGTCCTCTCACAACACTTTTTCAAATAAAATAATAGGTTATAAACTGGAAAGATTTCGAAACAATTTATACAGCTGTGATCATTATATCAGTATTATTAAATTTGTAATTTTTCACTTGCAGGAGATGCAGATTAGTCTCCATCCTCCTCCCAACATCGGGGATGATGCGGAGGCACTTGTTTTGCGTGCATTAGAGCTTGATCCAGTGACATCTAGCCATACCCATTATTGTGGGGCAGTTGTTTAGTAACAGAGGTCTTATTATAGAAGTGTAAACCACGGTTTTCGTTGCAAGTGACGCACGGGGGCTAGCCAAGATAGGGTATAGCTTTTTGCTGCAAAAGCCTTTTTGATAGCATTTTTTGGCGTTAATGCAAAACGTGCACTGTGTGTCCAAGATATTTTAAATTGATGCTCTCAGGGATCGTTTTTTTCTCATATTTCTATATTTAATTAGTTGTCGCAGGAATTAGGTGTGTGTGTGTGTGTGTGAGGGGACGGGGCAGGAGGGAGAGGATAAGATTAATATATCGGAAGGACTACCACAAAGAAATGACTGTTTTATTTTTTAAAGTTTTATTTACACAATACAATTTATTAAACAAATTGTATTTATATTATTTATATATAGATTATATGATAATAAGACTTGTTATAACAATCAAATTGAAGAGAAGAGAAACCAACACGAGAGTACAAGAACGAAATTAAAAAAAAAGTTTCTTATTCATAAATCCTCAAAATTCATGATTCGTCTAATTTTTTATATTTTACATATCATTCGCATTTCACTTAAAACGTATAATATACAAGAAAATGACAATTTCCCCTTGTACACCAACAGAAGATTAATTTCCATTCCATTATCGCTACTTTAACTAAAAGTTGCCTAATTTAAAAAAAAAATCAATCTCCATAAAAATAACAAAAAAAAAAACTTAATTTGTATTATTTGCATAGAATTACTATATTATTATAATATGAATGTACTTCAAAGTACAGAAAATCGCGATAATCTAACTCTAATTTAAAGTTATTACACATAAGCACCTCAAAAACGTTTTGTACGTGAGGAACCTCTGTGTAAGAATTAATTTCTGTATGTATACCGATAAATGTACAATGTCCTTGTTTATCATCGTTTTAATCCCTATCCCGATCCCGTTTCCTATCGCTACCGGATCCAGAATGCCTCGAATGGGATCTGCGATCTCTATCGCGACTTCGCGACCTCGACCTGTACGATCTGCTCCTGTGCTCTCTATCCCTATCCCTTTCGCGGTCTCTCTCTCTGCGATCCCTAGATTTCGAACGGTGACGTTTGGAACGTCTATCCAATTCCCTTCCGCCAACGTACTGTTCCCTGTAACGCTCCCTATATCTATCTTCGCGATCCCTATCTCGATCGCCGTCTCTAACTTTGCGCCTCTCCTCTTTCCGTTTTTCAGCAGTCTTCTGAATAAAAAGTTACACATCAGGATAAACTAGGATTTAAACGCGCGATACTCACTTCTAATTCGGCCAGTTTCTCGCGGATTTTTATGAATCCCAAGTGCAGTTTCCTCCGAAATGATCGGCTAAACGCCTATCGTTATCGTGGATACCAAGGTAAGCCGAACATACTTCGCACACTCTCAATTTTTGCTGTTGGTAGCTACTAGCCGGCATTGAATTTCGATATTCTTGTTCAGCTTCTAATTTTTTCTTTCGCAATTCATCAACCTAATACGAATTAAACGTGAATATATGATATAAATAATAAGATACGAACGAAAAAATTATTTTACCTCTTCCATAAGCTTCATACTCTCATCGACAAATCCTTCTTCCCCTAGCTGCTCAGCTTTAGCCAACTTCTGCCCGATCTGTTCGGCCAATTCGTGAACGCTGTTCGCTTTAACGGCAACCTCCGCTGATAATTCCTCCTGGGTTTCGGCAAGCCTTTGCTTGGCAGATTCGGTTCTCCTGTCGCAATCGCTGATAAAAGCTTGCAAATGTTCCATCGCCTGCACGATTAAAATCGATAAAAAATATTCGAAAATCTTGCGATGGACTTACATCAAGATCGTAAAAATAATCCTTAGTAGACTGCGCCTTTTCGAAATCGGCCCTCAACGCCAGATCGTGGATCTTGGGACATTCTCCGAGATCCATACGCTGTCAACACAACAAATTACCAAAATCTGACAGAGAAAAACGACGGATTCGCCGACGACGAACGAACGACAATATCAAGATAAAGACAGAGATAGATATACGGCAAGTCGAAAAGCGTTTGATTTTGTCCGGAACATTTACAAAAATTGAACGAATGAGAGAGAAAAATAAATAAGGAAAAGTGAGCAGAAAGGTTTACACTCATCGTTTGGGGGAAAGGGGAAGGAGACAAAAAGGATTTTTTAAGGGAGGGGGGGGGGAATTACAAAAATAAAATGAAAATTCCGTTAATAATGAGTGCATTGAATATATGGTAGCATAAAATTTTACGATGTATTTTAGTACGATTTATTTATTAGAGGATTTAATTTTTCCCCTAGAAACGTCATTTAATAGTGATGAAAATACATCTTAAAATTATTTAAGGTTTTTTTTCCGAAATGAAAACAAACTTAACTGAAAATACTCTGAAAATATGTCAAGGGATACATGATTTACACGTATATTTAGCTATATATATATGTATATAGATAGAGAGAGAAGAGTGAGTAAACTTACAATTTTTCTCTTTAACAAGTACAGCAAATTCCCAAAATGAGACTTAACTCTAAGGTGTGAGAGAATGTGAGAGTTCGTCGTGGACATAGACGATTGATAACATCCCTAAATCTATCAGATTAAACAACAATATTGTGAGAGAATTGGCCAAAATTAAATTAAAAAAAAATAATAATAAATAAAAATTAAATTAAATTAAAAGAAAAAGACAGGAAACAGTGAATGTGTGTATACTAATTTAAAAAAAAAAGGAGTCATGTATTATACAACAGCAATTCTTTTTTTAAATTTTTAGGTTTGGTTTATTTGAGAAAGACGCACCAAATTCAAGGGCTATAGCACTGGTAAAAGTCTAGCTGTCGTCGCAAAGAGGTTCCAAATTAACACAATTACATTTAATAAACATATTCCAATTGAAAATTTTACAATAGCATCCTTTATTTAGATATTTTAAAATTTAGGGATTTTTATTTTTTCCCTATAATAGTCGTTAAGTGATCTTGAAAAAGCTGTAGTAAAACTTATTTGAATGTAATTGTGCTATAATGATTGTCTGTGCATATTACTAGCACACAGTTATACTCACAAAAAAACGATAGGCCATAACGTAACGGTTGTAATATTTCATTGGAAACAAAAATTTGATATACTCACAAATTTTCAGCAGAAATTTTCTTAAAAATACCGAACATGCATTTTTCAAGAAACGCTTCGTAGGGTAGCTATTAAAATAGTTTTACATACAGATTATAGAAGGAAATACTTCGATACTTTGTGTCGTTTCTCCTGTTTCGTTATTAATTTACTTACCAAATTTAACCCCAAAGTTTAATCGTTTCACATTAGAAAAGTCTCACTACCATACCTTTCGAGATCGCAATCGAATTTTAAACAAATAAAAATATTCAGGAATTTACGGAAATTAAAGAACAAAATAAAATCAGAACGGAAATAAAAATGAGTTCGTTTCATACGGAGTTTTAAAATCTGACGGGAAATTCCTGAACATTTCGCTATGTCATCGTAGAAGATTCGTTCAACATATATATAATATATATAAAAAAAATTAAATTTGTTTCTTACAAATACATAATAAGTGTAACTAATAAATTGTTACTACCCACATTAACCTAGTAAATTTATATATTTTGTCATACGTACGTCATAGTACTTACAAAATTTACACCTATCCTCATCTTATAATAGTAAATTGAAGTTTCTGAAAATATATTGCGTATATTAGTGAAGACCGAAAACAGAAATTCAACTCTTCTTGTATTGCTTTCATCATCATAAATTACAAATACTTCTACATTATTAATATTAATTATATAGTTATTAAATTGATGATGTGGTTAGGTAATTTTGAAATCAATACTATCATTTTTTTTTTTTGTTCACTGGATAATAATAATACCAAGTTGTGAAAGGAAATTTACTTACCGTCGAGGATAGAATTTCGTGCGGACAACATCCTAGTAAAAACGACTTACAGACTTTAGGATCGTTGAATTTCACGTGGAACTTGTTATTCTCGCCTGACAAATTCACAAAGACGAATTAAAACCATTACGGATTTGACCCACATCTTATTACGACACGCAGAACTTACCATTCCGACCTGTTCCCATTAATTGGTCGAGCATTGCCCGCATTTGATCGTGTGCAGTCATCTTAAACGCTCCGATTCGGATTAAAATTGATAATAAATTCCGTGAAGATTAATCTCAATTATTTAGCCGAAAAGAAACACAGGGCACAAGCAAACAATATGGCGTTCTAACAGCGACAGCAATTGCCACGCAGTACTGACAACCTTTTCTACTAATTCTAATTCATCTTTGTACCAACACAAAAAATAAAAATCCCCAAATAAAACAAAAAATAATTCTAAATATAATTTAATTTATTATTATTTTACAAATCTCTTACATCTGGATTTTGCCTATCATATTTAGTTTGCGATCTTTCCCGTTTCAACGCTAATCGAGCTTTAGCCGCCATCTCCCTCCTATAAAAAATTCCAATTTACGTAAACATTAATAACGATACATTTTAGACACTTACCTCCGTCTAATTTTTTCTAACGTTTCTTCGCTAGGTGCCGGTTTCTCATATAAACATTCACGAATAGCACACCTCAATTTCTCCAAACAATCCGCTACGTTCAATTGCTGCGATCTGGTTACATCGGATTTAAATACTATAAATCCTTCTTTCGTAATTTTGTTGTAATATTTCACGGCTAATTTCTCTTTAATATCTTCGCGTAACCAATCGGCACTTTTCAAATGGAATCTTAAATCAACTTTCGTATTGATTTTATTCACATTTTGACCACCCGGACCTGTACTTCGACTATATGTGATATCTAACTTTTCGATTGGTAGATATCCCGAAAATTTTTCGTGTATTGCGGTTTCAGGCTGCAATAATAACTTAAAGTTTATATAACTTAAACTTATTTCACTTACTTTAGTCGGTGTAGTTAATTTTAGCGAGCTATTAGGGTATAGGTTATCTAAAGAAATAGCACTTTTAAATGCAGGACTAGTAAATGTACGATTTTGATTACTTGATATAAGTAAGCTGTGCTGTTTAATTGAAGATAGGAGAGTTCTACGCATAACATTCATCTTTTAAAAAATTATTTTATTCAACTAAATTTTAGGTTAATTTTATAATTGAAAACATTACAATGAAATTAGTGACAATCTGCAATCACCGGTAACACTTCTTTATTTAAAAAATTAGGATTTAATAACAAATTCCTATCTAAATTATTTATTTATAACAATAAAACGATTATTTAAACAAAAATTCTTATTAATCTTGCTTATAAACATGTACTGTTCCTGGAACACTGTGATTTTTTACTAAAATCAAATTTTTGTTTATTATTTAAATGGCATTTCAAAATTTATAATGCTAAGCACACTTTATGGATATAATTTACCTTCGTCAACAATTTTTTTAAAATTAAAATCAAAAATCTATTAAGAAATATCACATTTATGACTGCAAATTGTGACTTCCATATATCTTAATGGATTTGTGGTTTTAATTACTAAAATTTGAAACACGATCGCTAATTATTTCCATAATTAGTCCTACAATATCAAATTTTGAAATCCTTTTTAAATAATTCGAAAAAACTCGTTTCAAACTTAAGCCACATATCGTCGTCAATATATAGCAGGTATAGAATATTTTTATTGTTGGTCAACCTGCAGCTTAAAAACAACTAACCAATTGAATCACGCATGTAACCAATCAACTTACTCAAATCAGAGCTGAATTTATAAACAAATCAAATTTTAAGGTTATTTTTAAAGAAATATAAACAATTACAATTTTTAACGACTAATTTGAGCTGGAACTAATTTTAATCTAAGGTAATAATAGTTTGTGCTATAATTTTCTTCAGATAAGCCTCCCCCTCATAGAACATGGAAGAAAATCCACAAAAACCTGAATCACCTCCTGATATTAAACCATCAACAAGTTCTCAAATTAAATCCGAAAATACAGAATCTGACGATAGCGATGATGATGTTGATTCGCAAGGAAATGCTATCACCGAAAATGTATCGGAAAACTACGAAGAAGAACTTGACGTTAATCTTTCCACGACGATAAAAGATCAAAAACAGAAATTATACAAGATTAGAGCTATACGAAAGAGATCAAAGATTCCAACACATTTAAAGGGTTTAATGGGCGAAGCAAATTTGAGATTCGCTAGGGGAGAGTACGAAATAGCTCAGAAAATGTGTTTCGAATTGATTCGGCAGGCTCCTATGGCTTACGAACCGTATTGGACCTTATCGCAGTTATACGAGAATGATCCCATTAAAAGCGTGCAATATTTAACTATCGCTGCGCATTTAAATCCGATGGATGCAACGAATTGGTTGAGGTTGGCACAGATTCACGTGGACGGTAATAATTTGCGGAAAGCTGTTACTTGTTATACGAGAGCAATTAACGCTGATCCAAGTGTTATAGAACATCATTTAAAGCGATTGGAATTGTTAGAAAAATTAGGTGAGTATTTACAGGGGAGATCTGAAATTTTAGTAATTTTAATGAATTTCAGATGACACTAATTATATTCGGAAATGCAGGACAAAATTGATTCATTTATTACCACCGAATGAATATGAAATGTTGTTTAAAATGGCGAAAGATTTAGCGGAGCAATACCATGAGCTTGAAGAATATGAAAAAGCTGCGGAAGTTATCGCGGTTGCTTTTGAAAAGTGTCCTAAAGAGATTACTCCGGAAATGGTTAATATTTATTTGGAATTGCTGTTATTACTTAGAAATTATGTTAAATGTTTAGATATCTTTGTTCAATATTGTAATATTGAAGTCGAGATTATTTTAGATGATTCTAATCAGATATCGATACTCTCGTTTAATATGCCTGACAATATTCCGATTGATTTACGGATTAAATTTATAATTTGCACGATTCGTTTAGAAGCTTTCGATTTATTAGATCGTCTATTAGAACCGCTATTATTAGAGGAAAACGTTGAAAATATTGGCGATTTATACTTGGATGTCGCTGAGAATTTGATGACGGCTAGAAGACCGGAAGATGCTTTAAAATTATTAATTCCCTTAATAAAAAGTGATAATTATTCTCTAGCTGCGGTTTGGTTAAAATACGCCGAATGTTTACAAGCGTGCAATATGATCGAACCAGCTATCGACAGTTATAAAACCGTAGTAAAGATGGCACCGCAACATACCGATGCTAGATTTCCCTTATCAGATTTATTATTAGAACAGAATCGTTATCAAGAAGCTTTGGATGTATTACATCAGGATTATACCTCGAACGAATTAGATGTCGGGTTATTAATCAAAAAGATGGAATTGCAGAAACGAATTGGAGATTTCGATAATTATATAAAATCTGCGGAAATATTGTTACTGCGACATTGTATTGAAATTAAAGCTTATAGCGAAATTAAAATTATTTCATTCCTCGATAGATCTGAAAAAATTTCTCGATTGAAGAAGGTGCGCAGTCTACGCGGTGAAACTTACACCCCGAGTAATATCGTGAGCATTCGAGAACCACCTGTCCATGAAGAATATAGATTGTTCAAGGAAACCCTTCAAATGTGTTTTGACCGTAAAGAATATGCTTTATTGCAGAAATTCGTGTTCACTGCTTTAAGTTCCAGTAAATTAAATAAGATTTATCAAAAGGAATTGATAGTTTTAGCGTTATTTTCGTGTATATACAATAATGATAGTGAGCATGGTTATTATATAGTGAGGGATTTTATTATGAAGACGCCTCCACCCATACCGCATATACTTTGGAATTTATGGAATTTAATGTTACAAAATTTTGGCGAGGTTAAACATGCTAGATTTATAGTACGACAGAGTAAATTAATTGGAAAAACTGAAGCTAAATTGTTGGCTGCGAACAACGCTTTATGCGCAGGTTCTTATAAAATTGCCATCATGAGTTTGACACCGTTACTGAAAGAACATCCTACACCGTTTCTAACATTTCTAATCGGAGTATTTTTCCTGCAATTATCGCAACAAAAAATTGGAATCCGCAAGAAATATATCACACCAATCGTTTACTCGTTATTCCTCCATTATTCTAAGAATCGAAGTAAAGATGCTCTGCAGGAAATCAATTATAATTTAGGCAGGATGTACCATAAATATGGTGTGATGCACATCGCTGCTTATTACTACAATTTAGTCTTGGAATTCCAACATCCCCTAATCGATAAATATCCTAACATGTCACTACGAAAAGAAGCCGCTTTTAATTTATTTTTGATATATAAGGAATCGGGGAATCACATAGGTTGTAAGAATATTTTACATAAGTATTTAACAGTGTGAAATAAAAGATTGTTTTTCTAAATAAATAGTTTATAGTGTTAATATTTATACAAATTCTGACGCAAATATCCCTTCAATTACATCAGTAACTTCAATTTCCGCACCTATAGCTTGTAATAATTCTTCTAGAATCCTATCTGAGATCCTAGAACAAATATGGTAGTTATTTACTAATTTTATATCAATTAATTTGATTTACTTACTCCGCCATTAATATCCAAGGATGTTTAATGGAAGATTTCTTATACATATGATCACCTTTCCTAGCTTTTAAATAATTCACTTTATATTCTAGGATATTCAAAGCGAACTTCTTCGGCAACATCTTCAACGGTTGTAAAGGCACTTTCGGTAATCTACTTATCTTAATTCGCGACGTCTTTTCTGTATTACTGGCTATCGATATATTACCATTACTAATCGATTTTACGTTCTTTGTTGACTCCTCATTCGCTATCGATTTGTGAGCGTTATCGTTGTTGCTCGAATGTTGTTCCCTGTGGATCCGTAATTGTTGCTTGGATTGCGGTGATTTTTTCGAGCATATCGTGGGGGACTCGGTGGCGTTCGTATCGTCCACTATTTCCGATATGGAACCTTCGTCTTTGATACATATTAACTGGGCGTTTTTCACGCCTGTTACTGTTATGGTTTTTCTGCAATACAAAATGAGTTTAATTAAATTCTAAATACAAGGAAAGATTTCATTTTATTTCAGTCGAATTGTTTGGTATTGTAGAATTAATCACGTCGTGTACTGATGAGGTTGTAGCAGATCGAACCGTATTTTTTTGGGCGGACAATAACTGCGGATACCAACAATTTCTTTTAAAAAACGAAGTACCACTTCGACTATATAGATACCCCGTTAGAAATAGGAAGGATGACCAAAACATTAATACTAGTAAATATATCGTTGGTGTGGTGTGTGAGCAGGAGATAGGCGATGCCATGGCCTGTCAGGTCACCACACTTCACGTGCTTAGATTATTACTTTTGGAGAAGGCTAAAAAGAATTGTCCATCAAAATCGTCCGGTAAATATGGACTAGGATATAAATACAGCAGAACTCTTACTGATTCTATTTAACTTAACGGGCAAGATCCAAAAATTCGACTGTAGATATAGATAGTGATTATCTATCAACACTGACAGTTTTAGAATTGGTCTTCAATGGATCGCAAAAAGCTTTAAATAAATACAGTTCTATTACCGAATATTGTTTATACTTCTTAATAATGTTTTTGTTTATATTAAGCAAATAATTTTACTTTTTACCGTATATTAAAAACGATAGAATACGATATTTCAAACGTACAGTCGAAAGCAAAAAGAAGTAGACAAAAATGTTCGTGCTTTCGTGCCTGACTTTATTTAGAAATGTCATTAATGTCAATGTCATTATATAAAAATTTGTTGGGGATTGATTGCAAAGCTGTCCCGAAGTAAAATTTCTATTTAGTTTCAAAGATTGACGACAGGGGGCGATATAGTATGAACATTTTAAATGGAAGGAGGGGGTCGAGTGACACCTCATTTTAAAGGGCTCATTGAGTATGATAGGTTAAAATTTCATAAAAATTTATCCACACATATGAACATAGTAATAGAACAAAGTTTTATTTCATTATTCATTTCGTGTTTGCAGTTATCTGCTCAATATAAATTTAAAACTCTTAAGCAGCTGTGAATTGTAAAATGTGTGTCTTTTATTAAGGCTATACTACTTTATGAATGTCATAAAATAGAAGTGCCATGATCAGCAATAATAAATGTCAAGTTTTTTTTGTTACTTTGAATGACGCTCCATTCATTTTAGGTTTAGCGTCCATGGACACTTTAGAACCACGCTGTATATTACATATATCTCTAGGAACATTTAGGAAAACGACCGAACGGGCATGAGTGGAAGAAAGTTTGATAACCGCTTCAAAGGGGAAGACATTACTTAATAGACAAGCTGTACATACAAAAGTTTCTATCAATTTGGATCCGGAAATGCTTCTTAAGGGAGCTACCGCACTTTAGAGAATGTATAGGGCCCCTGACACCTTTCCAAACCGGGTATGCTATAATCACTGGCCAATAAACATAGAGTATAAATTATCATTTGAAAATCATGCACCAAACTTGATTACAACAACAGAAGAGAACGTGTTTTGAGTCAGAATCATTTCAAATTAAAATAAAAATTTTTTCACCCTCGTTCCAGATTTCTGTATTTGCTGATGATAACGATAACATTTCGAGAGTAGATTCTATTTGCATGCATGTTTCGTTGTACAATAGAAGCGATTCAAGTTTAAAGTAAAAACGAGAACAGACTTTACTAGAAATCCACGCGAAAATGTACAAATAAAAATAGCGGCAGGTAATCTTTTTTCCTTATATATATATTATACAGTGTGGAACAGCCAAATGGAATAAATTCGATAACAAATAAATGAGAGTGTATTGGGAAAAACGCTTGGACACGTCGATTTGTATTTTTAAATGCGCATTTTTTTCAAAAAAAAAATTATACAGGGTGTGTCATGTGACAGTGGCCAATACCAACTTTCTTATTTTAAATGGAAACCCCTGCATATTATTTATTTTTTGGGTTCTTCGGAAAATTCTAGACATAATTCATGTGCAATGTTCCATACCTATCTTCAACTGTTTCGGAAATATTAAGTGTTTTCAGATTTATTACGAAAATTAACATTAAAAAAAGAAAATTATTTTATTTCGCAAATTCGCTACATTAACTAAAAATCTATTTCCCATTTAGCTCTTGATATTGATAAAGTAAGCAAAAACCATTGCTGCGTTCCTTTTTACTGATATGAAATTAAAAAATACAAAGACCGTTTTGTTTATTTTCGTAAAAACTCATAGCCTTAGCAACATGTTGTCTGCCTGCATGACAGTAGTGATCAGTGTCAGTGCTATTATCGTTTGAATTTCGTTAACTGTACGTAATAATATCAGAAAAATGGTTCATTTAACAGAAATGCACAAAATAACCATTGGTTATGGAGATAACACACGGACACAAATGGAAGTTTCTCGCTTATTTCACGAAAAATTTCCAAATTTGCCGCCTGTATCCCAAGGAACAATTAGCAAAATAGAAAAACCGTTTTGCGAGCTTGGTCATGTAAGACATATTAAAAAAGTAGCTGCCAATGCAGTAAGTGATGATACGAAATTGGATATTATGCTTGAGTTTCAAGAAAACCCACATAATTCTGGTCGAAAAGCAGCCCCACTGTTCAACATTAGCCACACATCAATTTTTCGAGTATTAAAGGAAAGTAAAATGCATCCCTATAAAATGATGCCAACTCAGGAGCTCATGGAAGACGATTTCGATAGGAGAACGTATTTTTGTGAACAGATGATGGCAATGTTAGATAACAATGTGATCCAATTAGAAGATATTTTATTTTCTGATGAGAGCACATTTACACTTCACGGCCATGTTAATCGTCAAAATTGCCGCTATTGGTCTAATGAGAATCCTCACTGGATGAGAGAGAACATACGCAATATCCTGAAAAAGTTAATGTTTGCGCAGGAATTGTTGGAAATCACATCGTTCATTGATGGTAACTTGAATGGAGATAAATATTTAGAACTGCTCCAAAATAATGTCGTGCCAACTTTCGCAAACTTATATCCTAATCCAGCAAACCCACAAGTTCCTGCCAATACAGTATGGTTTCAGCAAGATGGAGCACCGCCCCATTTCCAAATCAATGTCCGGCAGTATCTTAACCAGATTCTTTCAAATCGGTGGATAGGGAGGCGCGGATCGATAGAATGGCCAGCACGATCTCCTGATCTGACGCCATTAGACTACTTTTTGTGGGGATATGTCAAAAGTCTTGTATACAAAACTAAACCCCTCAACTTAGATGACTTAAAAAGACGAATCACGCTTGCGATTAGATCAGTCACGCCTGAGATGTTGAGTAATGTTAGAAGACATTTCTATACCAGATTAGCATGTTGCCAAGACGTTCGCGACGAGCATTTTGAACATTTACTACATTGACATTAATGTTTTTTTTGTTTTTTTTTTTTACATTATTAAGAAATAATCAGTATTACTTATTAGGTTTTTAGTGTAATGTAGCGAATTTGTGAAGTAAAATAATTTTCTTTTTTTAATGATAATTTTCGTAATAAATCTGAAAACACTTAATATTTCCGAAACAGTTGAAGATAGGTGTGGGACATTGTACATGAATTATGTCTAGAATTTTCCGAAGAACCCAAAAAACAAATAATATGCAGGGGTTTCCATTTAAAATAAGAAAGTTGATATTGGCCACTGTCACATGACACACCCTGTATAATTTTTTCTTTTTGAAAAAAATGCGCATCTAAAAATACAAATCGACGTGTCCAAGCGTTTTTCCCAATACACCCTCATTTATTTGTTATCGAATTTATTCCATTTGGTTGTTCCACACTGTATAGATCATTTTAACGTAATATTTTTCAAGTATCCCAAACAAACAAGATGTATAAGTAATCCAAGATACGTATGTAAGTATTAACATATGTTTAAAATAAATCAACGCTAAATATATTCGGAGCATGGCTCACTATTTAAAATTAATCATAAGACGATATTACGCCAACTTTCGAAAAATATACAATAATGGCATGCACTTATATATACATAAGTAAATGTATTCAAACAATGCGGCTGTTACATTAACGATTTTAATCTAAAACACGATGGGAATTATATATAATTTGTCGATACAATTCGCGATTAGCAATAAATGGAAATTGGTCCGTTGATTTTAGAGAATTCCTATTTAAACGCGAAAAAAAAAACATCCAGATAAACATTTCAAATGTTTTCGGATTAATGTAGAGGTAATCGTAGAGTAGGCCACGTCAATCAAAGCGTTAAACCTAAAACTTATATAGACTTAAAACATGTTTAAATTGAACTTATGTAATCTGGTTTCATCTTATCAGAAACTCATTGACGAACTAGATCTTAGAAAATCAAGTTCAAATAATTTTCGAGAGTTGTATATATGTTTAAAAACAACCTATAAAGCTTTGTTTCTCACGTAATATCCAGGAATTACATAAATTGTAAGCGAGCTTATCTATTTTAATGTTTTTTTTTAAAGGAATTATTAAAAAAATATACTCTTATAGATAATCTCTTTGTTTTTTTTTAATATTAATTTTATGGTGAAAATTTGTATGTAATAAGACATGTATTAGTTAATTTTTGTTTTGTTTCCTATAAATATTCATTCAAGAATAAAATAGACAAAATTAATATCTGAAATTGAAATCGAATGACGATGTTAGATATAGGATGTTATTGAGCATTAATAGTTTGAGGTAAGATTTTAATCACCCTCTGTATAATTTTTAGAAAACATCTTTATTTTAACATTAGACGTAATGGTTGTGCTAATGAAATAATACAACTTGAAACACGTAACTTAAATACGTACGCCAGGTATTCATTCTAAATATTGATCAACATTTTCAAAAAATTGTTAAATATCTCAGAAACTGTTGAACCTAGGTATAGGGAATATAACAGTAACTTGCCTTTATTTAGTCTTCGTCATCGAAATATGCAATAATATACATGGTGTTCCATTTAAATTTGGATAACTTTGATGTGTAACTCTCTTTTGGGACACCCTGTATATTTCGAAATAATTTTAGAACGTGCTCCCAATGGACCTACACATGCTCCAACAAAAATATTTTAAATATGTGTTACCGTTTTTTGTATATCAACCGAGGCGAATGTGGTGTCCCATCCTATATACAGGGTGTTTAAAAAAGATGCGGCAATATTAAAGGGGTGATTGCCCAGGTCATTTTATACAAAAAAGTTCCTATAAATATAGGTCCGCAAACGCTTCGTTACCGATCTACAGCGTGTTGAAGTTTAATTTAAAAAAAAACAGTAAAAATTAGATTTCTCCAAAACGACTTGAGATATCATAATGAAATTTTAGGCGTGTTAATAGCTGTGGGAGATACATACTTTGCAATACAACACGATGTTTCAGTCGTACCAGTGGCGCGCGTATTGGCACGTCACAGGCTAGTTTTCAAGAAAAAAAAACAGGACGCCGCTGATTTCTCCCGCCGTCGAATTTGTTCAAGTTCCTTATCATGAATCGCTATACGAATGCCGAGATGACCGACATGCACTACATATTTATGGACTTGCTGATGGCAATGCATTAGAAGCTAGGCGGTTGTATACTGAAAGATTTCCTGGCCGTATTGCTCCTGATAGAAAAACTTTCGAAAGTATTCATCAGCGTCTTTATGAAACAGGCACATTAAGACGAAATGGAGGAGCAGGAAGGCCAAGGACAGCAAAAACAATAGAGCTGGAAGAGGATGTGCTAGACATGATTGAAATGGGACTATTTGGCACATTGTGAAGGAAAATTTGTTGTATCCATTCCATATACAACGCGTTCGAGCACTTCTTCCTGCTGATTTTCCTCCTCGCATTGCATTCTGTCAATGGCTTTTTGCACAAAATGGTTCAAATCCCTCAATTCCTGATGATGATTCTGTTCACCGATGAAGCGAATTTTTCAAGAAATGCAATACGCAATTTCCAAAATAACCATGTGAAATGTGACGAAAATCCACATTAAATTGTTGAAGATCGTTTTCTTTGAACGTTTGGCTTGGGATTGTGGGTGACTGCCTAATTGGACCGGTATTTTTACCAGGGAGACTTACCGGATCGCAACTTTTTGGAAAACAGGCTCCCTGGATTTCTGAAGGACGAACCATTAGCAATTAGAGATGCAACGATGGCGCACCAGCCCACTTTAGTCAAGTAGCTCGTAATTTCTTAACACAAGCATACGGAAATCGCTGGATTGGCCGAGGTGGACCTCACTTATGGCCTGCACGATCTCCGGACTTAAATCCCCTGGATTTTTTTTCCTGTGGGGCCATTTGAAGTCCTTGGTGTACGCTACTCCATTGGAAAACGTAGAAGACTCAAAAAATCGAATCATTGCTGGGTGCAACTCAATTAAAACCGATCCTGATGGTGTTTTTGAGAGAGTTCGCCAGTCAATGAGGAGAAGATTGAATTCTTGGATCCGAGCTCCAGGTGGTCACTTTGTACAGTTTTGTAATTTTTGGTTGGTAAAATTGTTGGTTTGGTAAAATATTTGTTTTTGCCCTTGAATAAAACCCTTGTTCTTAAATTTTTTTTTACTAAAAAACGGTACGTCGTACGATAAAAAGTTAAGAGAGCTTTTTTCTTCACAATTGAACAAAGAATGAAAACATATTTTTATTCTTAGAGAAATCAGCGGCGTCCAATTTTTTTCTTGAAAAATAGCATGTGACGTGCCAATACGCGCGCCACTGGTACGACTAAAACATCGTGTTGTATTGCAAAGTATGTGCCTCCCACACAGCTATTAACACGCCTAAAATTTCATTATGATATCTCAAGTCGTTTTGGAAAAATCTAATTTTTACAATTTTTTTTAAATTAAACTTCAACACGCTGTAGATCGCTAACGAAGCGTTTGCGGACCTATGTTTATAGGAAATTTTTTGTATAAAATGACCTGGGCAATCACCCCCTTTAATATTGCCGCATCGTTTTTAAACACCCTGTATAATATACAGGGTGTTTCCTAAGTAATCTAAAATATTATATGGGGCGCTTCGTCACTCAATTTTAAGACGAAAAGTTCATATAAACATGTGTGATAAGTCTTGTCGTTAATGAGATACAGGGTGTTTTATTATTTTATTAGAAGCAACAACCTGTGTTAAACATAAAGAAAAAACATTATATTTCATACATACGTCTAGCCTCTAAGGCATTACCATTAGCTAATCCATACAAGAAGTGCATATTAGCCATTTCAGCGTTAGTAAACACAGGCATCGTTGTTAACTTAACACAAAAAGATCGTATTATTAAAAATTTATTGTTCGTTGGTTTTTAGGTTTGACACAGTTGTCAACGTTACTTCAAACGTCACTTATAATAAGCATGTTTTTCGTATTATGTAATTTCAAAAAAATTAATTTCACAATCACAGCTGATTTATTACAAACAATTCAACACCCTGTATCTCATTAACGACAAGACTTATCACACATGTTTATATGAACTTTTCGTCTTAAAATTGACGAAGCGCCCCATATAATATTTTAGATTACTTAGGAAACACCCTGTATACAAGCTGTCCTATTAAAGAAAGTGTTTTGTCGATATCTTGAAAATGGAATATTCAATTGTTGTTTTTTTGTCTGTCTATCACGTCTCAGTACTACAGGAAACGAAAATTGACAAGCAATTTTGACCGAATGATTTGTTAATAATAAATTGCATTGATATAAATAAGAGATAAGACGGTTTAAATGTATAGGAAAGTTTTTTAAAAACGCTATATAATCAGGATCAGTATTTTTTCTCTCGATTTCTTAACACAAAATCCAATACTGACGATATTTATCTATAACCGCTTCAGGGAAAGGTATTTTCGAACTTTATACTTTAATCCGTTAAGAGAACTCTTTCTTTCGTAATTATAATATTTATACATACATGCGAACGTGTTAAATATAGCGTTAATAAACGTTATTTTATTATTAATAACGAGACCGATCGATAAGATAAGTGGAAATCAGGTTCTAAATATTTTGCACACGCCACAAAATAAAGAAATTCTAATTATTAATAGTTTATTTGTTATTTGACACGGTTTACATCACTTCATAGCATTACTTAAGTCGTCGTCATAAAGATATATACCTTTAATCTGCATGGTATCGTAATCGTCGGTACCTCTTTAAATTAAATAAGTTTTCACTATTTTATATACGATTTTGTGATTTAATTTTCATCAATATGACATTAATGCGGTACCCCTAAAAGCTTATCTTTATCTAGAAAAGGCGCTTCCAAATCGGAAAAACGCTTGTGCTGCGCTTAATACGTTCTAAGTGGTAAATTTTCCCGTTACACTTTAGTAGTTCAAGGTTATCGATTCGAAACGGTTTTGGATGTCGGTCGTATTGTTTGGTCGATCTGGCTTACACAATTGCATAGTGACACGTTTTCGCTAACAGGGCTCTTTTAATTGTTTCGCTGCGAAGCATTCTTTCAATAAACGGAGCGAATCTATGTAATCATGTTAAATATTACCGTGGGTCATCCAGTTAAAGTATTCATATTAATCGGAACTAAAAACAAAGAATTTGATTTTTTGACAGGTCTATAATATTCAATCATCATTTATTTATAATATATTACAACTTTATATTCAGTAATTAAATCGTGCTTGTATGTATTTTGCTCCGGATGTGATTTGAATTATAAATTTGTTCGATCTAATGGCATTGCGACTGCCATTATAGGAACCGTTTATAAAAGATGTATATACGGGGTCTCGTCAAATAAAAACTGAACACAATATTTTCATAGTAGTAGTATCTAGAACACTTTTGCAGCATTTGTTTATGCGTTGGTTGATGATGGGTCCCGTCAAAAACTCTTTCTAGTATATCATGTTAAAACCCCAGAAACTCATTAAACTCCCCTCTACCCCCACCCCCATTCATACTCCAACATGCATGAAGAAATCAATCACAATTTTCTAAACACTTTATCAATCATCTATCATTTTTGGATATTTATTGAGAAATATTGATATTTTTTATAGTCTTAGCCATTTTTTAAACATTTCGAGACATTTTGGAACATACGAACATTGTTTGATCCTCTCTGAAGATTCGCTGAACCTTTTTGAAAACCGTTTTGTGTTTGTTTCTACACATTTTTGGCAGTTTTGAACACTTCATTAACATTTTTCGACGCATTTGTGAACACTCATTTTTGTAGGATGTTTCCTAATTGAATATCAATATTTTAGTGGACGATTTTTTGGTCCATTTTAAAGTTTTCAAAATATAAATAGTTTTTCATTAATTCCTGTAATACTACTTTAGATATTTTAATGAAATGTGGTATACGTGTACTATATGTATCAAGAGGCATTACTGAGTGCACCAAATTTTTTTTTAATTCCACCAGTGGCGTTCGTACGGAATTTCAGCTACCTATTTTGACAGACGTTTAGATCATACGTTCATATGAAGTTTTCGTATTAAAATGGTCCAAAAAATCGTCCCCCAAAATATTGACATTCAATTAGGAAACACCCTGTATAGACCAACTATTTTTTTGACATGTTAATCATTTTTTTGTGGTCTGCTGAATATTTTCTCTTAACATTTGAGCATTTTGTAGAATGCTGCATTTTTCATTTTTCAACATTTTTCTGTTAAATCATTTTTCGAAAATTTTTTGCCGTTTAAGATTTTTAACAGTGTTCTAAACATTTTTAAACATATTTGAAGAAATTTTTAGCATTGTTCTGAATATTTTTGCATTTATCGTATACTTTGACGATAGGAACCGCGTTTCAATTCCCTGGAGGGACGGTGACATTTTTTCAGAGAGTTGACATCCGGATCGACTTACCATTCGCTGTTGAGAGGAAAGTGATTAACAGCGCAGCATTATAAATGGCAATGTGATAGTAAATTTTTGAATATTTTCGAATATTTCGGAAAATAAGAACATTTTGTCTATTGTAAGTCTTAAACCCCCTTTTTTGAAATTTTTTGAACGTTTTAAACACTTTCTAGCAATTTTTAAAGATTTTTTGAAAATTCTTTGAAATGATTTTGAAAAATTTCTTTAGACATTTTTGAACACACTTAGCACTATTTACAGCGTCGATTTTAGATGATCCTAAACTAATGGAGTTAGCAACTAGTTTATTTAAACAGATAAAACATCGATATCACCAAACACCACAACTTTGATTGATTTATCGGGACACGTATTTCGAGAAGGCATAGGTTCTGATCATCAACCGAATACCGAATGATGATGAGAACCCATGCGTTCTCGAAACACGTGCCCCGAGTAATCAACCAAAGTTGTGGTGTCTTATCTGTTTATTACGAGCCCACAGTCCTTGAAATCACTCAACCAGTTTATTTTTTTTTACAGTTCACTAGATCGTTAAGTTTGAACCAATTCTTTAACGTAGAGGTTGTTCCATGATCGTATTGTCTCGTAATATTATCGTAAAATCCCACCATCTGGAATGATAAATCAGAGTTACTTCTCCCCTAATTTATCATTATGTTTTGAATATTTCTCAATACTTTCTGTGCGTTGAATATATTTTTTGAACATTTCCTGAACCTCTCTCAAAGTATGTTGCAGCTTTCATTTATGTTTTTCCAGTTTTTAAAGATGATTTTTTGAACATTTTTAAAGCCTTTTAAACAATTTTATAATATTTTTGGATACTTGTTGAGAAAAATGGAAATATGCTTGCAGTTTGGAGGAATTATACCTAATCATGTAAGTAATACTGATATTGATAAAAGAATACAGAGCAACAACAACAAAAAATCTGAGACAATTAGTATTGAAACCTGGATAAAAAAAAAATTGAATTCAAAACTAAACGACAATAAAATTGACATCTATATCATGACTTCATTAGGATGTTCTCCACGCCTACTTTACTGATAAGGGATGAGATCACTGTATATATACAAAACAACCGTGCAGCTCAATCCACAGTTCGCTTCCAATCCGTGAACGTTGTGTCGTTTTTGTGGCGGTAAAAAATCCATCTCCAAATATGTCAAGTAGAAAAGAGGTATGTGCACATTACGTTCTAATTTAATTCCTATCGAATTAGCATTATTTACATATGTACATCGAGCGGGAAAGAATTTTAATAAATTTTAAACGGATATGAATAAATTATCGAAAAACCACGACGTACTAGATAGCCAGATTAATTGATTAAAAAAATTATATATATAATCTATCGTTCTAATATTATTCAAAATTATTGCGTGTTTGATTAAGCACACCCTAGAATATGGATTTTTTCCGTTAACATCGATCTGTTTACTGTACCTATAAGCAATTCCCTGTTAAATTATGACTCACTTTTGCGATATAAAAGGGGAAATGAAATTATACAGAGTTGTCAATAAAATTCTAACTAGATTTTACTAATTACTCGCACTTATGTCCTCAATAATTGTTTCCCATGTATATTTGATAATTCATTCACTGAACAATACTATAGATATACGACAGTCGTATTAATACTGTATTTAAACTAAATATTTCTATATTTGAAGTAAACAGATAAAGGAATCTTACGCTATATAAACATATATTTTCGTAAGATGATGTAAGATTCGTTTTTCCTTCCATGATAATAAATTATACAATTGAACTTTGAACTCGTTGTATACACATCTATATTGTTAGCAATTAAATCGTAATAAAAGCGATCCGGACGGCTAACGCTTTAAAATCTCAAGTTTACACACGTTTACACCCAAAATCGTTATCTGATATTCCTTCAACTTTACGGCTTAATTGATAAAAATGCCCGTATCGTAATCGCTAATCTTGTAATTTGTATGTTTTGTTAAGATATAACAACTCGATGAGTACCTGATTATTATTTTTTTTTTTTACTGAAGTGTCATCGCTTATCTACGGGTTAAGAGACATTACGATGTTTAGTTGTTGATGTCACCAATGACTAATTAGAGTTGTATTACAATTCTTTACTTTATTTAAACGGAAAACGAGACAAAAAGATTAAGAAGGAATGTTAATTATATCTTCGAAACATTAACATTTTTAGAGGATATTTATACAGGGTGTTAGTAAATAAGTGCGACAAACTTAAAGTTTTTCTTAAAAACTGACGATTTATTGATACGATATTGAACGTCGACAGTAGCCTACTAGATAATGTATTAAAGAAATGAAAAATACACGTTAAGATGTTTTATTTTTTTGCATAAAAACGGCGCCTCGCACGAAAAAAAGGCAAGAGAGGTTTTTTATCACAAATTGAATGGCAAATTCAAAAATGATTTTTAATTTGAAATATCTCAGTGGCGTACCATTTTTTTTCTTTAAAAAATTAAGATCATTACCCGTATGCGCGCCAATGATGAATATAAAATTCTTGGTTGGATGTCAAGAAATGCGCAATAACCATCTCTTAAAACCCACCAAATTTCATTTGCCTATCTCGACCGGTTTCAGAGCAATAAATAAATCGTCGGTTTTTAAGAAAAACTTTAACACCCTATAACTCTGAAACTAAGCATTTGCGGACGGACATTTATATAGCAAACTGTCATTATTTTTGCATGCCGAATCACCCCCTGAAGTTTGTCGCACTTATTTACTAACACCCTGTATATTATACAATTACCTCTATCTCTCACTTCTTCTCATATTTATTAATTATTAGTAGATATTACATAAAATATACAGAGTGATCGACCGATTTCTTTTTTTAAATGATCCCTGTATATTCTTTTACATTATTTTGTCAACTTCGTGGTTACAGTGGCACAGTTAAAATTGTCGATATTGACAAGTATATACGTGGTTTGTTTAAAAAAGCATTATTCTTCAATTCTAAACTTTTTCAACCCTCAATCTGAAAGGCGAGAACGACACAAAATAGACGCTACGTTTCTTGCGCCACCCGAACAAAAAGCGATAGGAATCCTCATTTAAACGCTAAGCGAAGTAGTATTCTTTGTCGATGGTCACGTGACATACTTGTGACCTTCGAGGTAAGTCAGGTATGCTCAAATTTAGATATAATATTGAGTTTCCTTTATCCTAATTGGACAAGAATAATATAGCTGACGTTTCCATTTCGCGACTAGAATAGGAGGGAGCTCCATCCATCTGATCCTCCTCTTAAAATTTCAATGTACGCCGCTGAAGTCTTAGGAATATAATATGAATCCAGACGTCTCCATGCTCACAAATCACTAAGAATAGATGTTCAGCTCAATACTAACGATTTTGCTTAAAGGCGAGGAGGAGGGAGAGGGAGGGAGGAACATATTCGTATAAAATTTATTATATTTAAGTTATTTTCGTAAATAAAAATATGCAACTAGATCTTATGCAAATTACATACAGAATAGTAATGTTGGTTGCCTAATTTTCCCCCCTCACCGATCCTGGCAGCTGGGCCCTTGCCAAACAACTTTTTCGATCACCTAATTCAATAGTGTTCTACATCTTTTTTAGGTGGTTTGTGTCCATGCTATCGCTGTTTCTCTAACCCCCCCCCCCATTATCTGCCCCTTTCCATCACCTATATTCAAGGTCGTATGCATACAGGCATCAATATCGAGCTTTTTAATAGGACAAGATATCAAACAAGCATTTTTTGTAGAGTATAAAATTTTCTACAAAAGATTAAAGTTATGGTAACCTTGTTTTGTATCGAAGTCGTCGACGATTCGGATATCGGCTGTTAAACGCCTGTCACTAATTCAAGATTATCAACAAGATGTTCCATCGACGCTGAGCAATACACTAATTACTCCGGCAATCGCTGCAAATCACATCAGAACATAATTCTGACCAAAAAAAAATCAATCACTCTGTATATCACCAAGGTTTAAAATCGAATGCATAGACCACGTAACGAAAAATTAAATTAAAGCGCCAATCACGTAGATGAAACTTGCTAAAACACAGCAAACAGACGGGATAAAATGTAAAGAAAGGTTGGCAACACAAACTGACAACTAAGAAGTATTAATAAAATGAAATCGTAGGCGGGGAAAAAGTAAACTAAGATGTGTGATTTATTATTGAATTTGATGCTCTTTTTTCTTCAAGTCTAAAGTCGAGCTTTGCCAAGTTTTAGGGTGAAATACTAGCGATGCGTGGTGCAATCTGCTATGAGAGTACTTACGATGATTGGCTCTCACGAGAATGAAACAAGAATGGGCCGAAACAACTACAAAACGACAGCTTGCTGCTGCCCTATTGGGAAGGATATTAGTGTTGGAACTGGATAATTTTTGAATGTACGTACAGCGGGGAGCAAAAAATTCCCGACAGTGGACATTGGAGTTATGTTTTACGTGAGGACTCTTACCCATGGGGTGGGAAGTCTTATGGGATGAGTTGAAACACGATTCAAAGTTGGAGAAATTCCTGTTTAGATGGCGCGGCACTTATATTAAAATTCCCTAAATGCGTATTATATTTATCCGCGTAGATGGTGCCATATTGGTATGGTGAAACCGTATTTTGTTTTGTGGTGTAAAATAGACCGATAGGCGGAATTGCGAACGCTCAGCTTTTATACTTACTATTCGGGGAAATACCTATTTCTTGAAATATCATTCGCTTTTCAGGAAGATGAGTATTTCCCCGACTGTGTTTTTGCACTTGCTAAACTTACCGTATAGTTATCTACACCAGGACAAAAATCAGAGAGCTTGTAACTTTCTTTGTGTTAACCATAGATGGCAGCAGTTATTTGATGCCGCCAATGTAGGAAATGATAAAAAATCACAGACTGAACTAGGTTTAAATCATGTTGACGCACGCAATAATCTTTTATTATAGTTTTTTAAAATAAAATCGTGAGATGCATGGCTATTATTATGTGGATTGTGAGACTGGAAACAAAATCGTGTGAACTCACGATAAATCGTGAGATCTTCGATGCCGACAGCTTATGGAAGATCAAAGATGGTTGATCAAACGCTTTGCGATTCGATAAATCCTACGTCAAGGCAAGCCAAAGTGTGAGAGGCAGAATTATGATCTGACACCGTTTTGAATAGGAGTCAAATTCTAACAAGACAATGATTCTTGATACAAATTAGCGTTCGTTTCGTCGAAGTGGCCAACGCAGTAATCAAATCTCAACCCTATCGAAGTTCGTTGGGGTTCTTCTTGGGGGGTTCTGAAGCGCAGAATCAATAAGCAGAGCATATCACCCAAAACAGCTTTAAAAATGTTTTGATTCCGGAGGATGGGGACCAACAAAATAAAAAATAAATTACATATAAGGTATAAGGCAAAATTTAATTCCGTGTACGTGTGTATTTAGGTGAAAAGGCAGGTAGTACTTGTTGGAGGAAAACGGCGAGATCTCCGCCAACATTTCCTACCTTCAACGTAATATACATACCTCAGAATGACATGATATATTACCGGTAAAGCTAGCGCACGAACGAAGTGAAGTTCAAATTTACCGAGTGTTCGGAATACATATTAATTGAGTCTTGTAATGCGAGCATGTCATCTTTTTTTTTTATTTATATCGCGTGTTTCGATTCGTTTATATCCGAGTATAAAAATAAACGTTTTTTTCTTTCTTGTTCTACTGCCCTATTACTCGAAATAAGTCTGATTAAATTGATTTTTAAAAATTAAATATATATTTTAGATTAAGCGATAAAAGTACGTTATCGACTAAAAATATAATGTAACCAATACTTTATCGAGGTAATATTATCTACATCCTTCGTAGTTTCTTTTAATCCCCCTCTTCGAACATTAAGTAATTTCTTATCGTTAATATTTAATTTAATTGTTGCATATGTCGTAACAATTGTAAATGTATTATTCAATAAATTATAAACATGAATTATTAAATACTAAAAACACTTAAGTACGTTAAGTAGGTACATCAATTAGTGAAATACTTGTGATTAAATTGTAATAAAACGAGCCGACAATTTTATTATTAATATATTTTTTAAATAACAATTATAAAAAAGTAATGAGATATTATTACTCAATCAGATTACAAAAGAACTTGAATGTATTGGAGTTGGAAGCTCACAATCACTTCTGATTCGGATACGTTACTTTGTTTCTATTCAAAAGTGACAGTCCGTAATTTGTTGGCTCACGCCAAATCATTATGGCCTTAGTGATAGGACTTTAACGGGAAGTCGCTAATTTCATAATTCTTTTGTTTCAAAAGACTGCTCTCTCTGAAAATCAAACTGATGACATACCAGGGAGCGTTATTTTTCACATCTTTCAATTAATTTATTTATACCCTCATAAAAAAATGATTTCTCTTTATCTGCAAAATACGCCGAAACTGCTTCCTTGACTTCATCACCGGCAGTAAATTTTTTACCCCGCAGCTCTATTTTCCTTTTCGGAAACAGGTAATAATCACTCGAAGCCAGGTCTGGGCTGTAGGGCGGGTGATTCACAATTTCGAAGCCCACCTTATGCAGGGCAGCTAACGCAACGCGGCTCTTGTAGACGGGCGCGTTGTCGTGCAAAAGCAGCACACCTTTCGTCAATTTTCCCCGTCATTTCTCTTTAATGGCTTCTTTTAGTCGCTCTAATATTGAAGCGTAATATTCTCCGGTTATAGAAACACCTTCATCTTTATAATCAATCAACAATATTCCTTCCGAGTCCTAAAATATGGGGGCCGTGAGTTTCCCAGCTGATTGTGACACTTTAAATTTCTTGGGAGGTGCTGTGCCCTTTTTATGCCACTGCATGGAGTCTTGTTTGGACTCAGGTTCGTAATAATGAACCTGGATGAACAATTCGACTCAATACACCATCCTTGTCTTCATTACATAGGTCCAAAAATGCACGCGAACACTACGCGTTGTTGTTTTTGCGGCGGCCGGCGTGAGCATTCTCGGCACCCATCTTGCGCTGACCTTTAGACATGCCGAGATGATCGTGTAGGATTTTAAAAATCGTTGTATCGGATACTCCAACCATTTCTGCGAGTTGTTTCTTCTTTAGTCGAGCATCTTCGAGTACAATTTTTTCAACTTTTTGGATAAGTGCTGGCGTGGTCACCTCAATGCTCCTGCCCGGCCTCGGGTCGTCTTCAAGGGATTCCCTTCCTTGTTTAAATAAACTATGCCACTTGTACACCATGGTTTTTCCTGGACAAGAGTCGCCGTAAACCAATGACATCTCATTCATTACGGTCGCGACTGATTTTCCTTGCCTGGTAAGGAACTTAGCTCAAAGACTAACTATCTAATAACAATGAAACTTCGTATTTATACTAATTATGAGTCGCTGCACAGGCCACGTCCCCAATGCGCCTAATCACCCCCCTACAACCCGCTCATTCCGCGAATATAAAAACGCTCCCTCATATGTCCTCTTCCTATAACCAATCCTCACATACAATGCACTGTTTTAGGATCATATTTATAGTTCGTGCTTAAGGTTGTGCCGATACTTGAGCACGCGATTTTGACGTAAATGTCATTACAAATCTGTCAAAATCGCGTACACAACTTCAAGCACGGGGCATAGGAAGCGGATGTTTTTAGAATGCGTAATATTCGTCCATTACAAAAGGAAAGGGCTTTTGAAAGGTGGAGCCTCAAAGCATTTTACCATCATGGAGTGGTGGACGCTAGAACAGCGCATTTTTGCATATGATTGCTTTGTTGGAAGTGGTGAATCAGTGACTGCGGTTCAACGTAAATTTCGAATTAGTCGAAATGGCTCTATCCCCGTGCGTAACACAATCTTACGTTGGGTTCATAATCTTCGAACACGAGGCATAATACTCAAAATAAAACCGCTCGGACCCCAACGTACAGTGCGCACTTCAGAGAACGTTGCACGGGTTAGACAAGCGATACTGCGAAGCCCACACCGCTCTGCTCGGGCTCATTCGGCCGGACTGCGATTTTACATGGCGAATTACACTTCCATCCATACTATATAGCAATTGTGCAAGAATTGAATGAAAGGGATTACCAGCAATGAATGACTTAATTTTGCCCAACAAATGCTTACACTTCGTCTACACGTCTCAAAACCCAACAAATCACGACACTGTGCATGATTACCACTGCGCCTCCTAGTTCGTCCTGAACGTCAATGATCGCTGCGATCTCGCCATCCCTGCGACGAAAATCCTTGACAGGATCTCTACGTCCGCCAACCCCATCGTTGTGAGTTAGGTTAGATCCGGACTAGATTCAACTTTAAACCAGCACCCCTCTCCCCCTGACAACATCATTCGCTAGTTTCCACCCCCTTAGTCCGTCAAGGCCTTTCATAGGAGCGGCCCCTTCCTTCGGTATTACCAAATCTCAAATTAAGAGGTCCATCTACGAATGGTCACAAAACAAGTCCAAGGAATGGCGGGGAAGGATCACCAGGACAAAGACAGGCTAAGGAGTTTCTAAGGGGACAGAGGCGTAAGCTTAGACCTACTGAGTAAAGACAGGAAGACTGTCAAAATGATATGATGAACTGATGACCGGTCATTGCAGACTGAATAGGCATATTTTTAACATCGGCCTGGCAGAAAATGCTCTCTGTAGATTCTGTCAAGAGGAAGAAGAAACCCCACTGTGACGGTCTAGCGAGGACAACGGCTACACAAAAGAGCCGCTCTCAAAAATGATAAGTCCGATTAAGAAGGCGAAACTAGAGAGCGTTCTCTAAGGTAAAGGGGATCACAATAGACCTGTAAAGGTAGCGGTGAAACAGGCTTCACTCCTAACCTAATCTAACCCCCTTAGTTCACACACACACATATAGCCCTTTTTTTTTCTTCCGAACACCAGACCCGTCCGACCAATGGTCACCGGTAAGGCATCGCGGCCTTCATCAGGCTTATTGTGCTACGTCTATGTATTCAAGCCACCCACTCTAACACGGTAGTCCCTTCCACTAATCTGTACAGGTCCTTAACCGAATGAGTAAGGACCTCCTTCTCCCAAATAGGTGTGGCCTTGTGTGGATCTAGTGCCTCGCAGTCGCGTAATATATGATCGGCAGTCTCCCACACAGCTCTTACTAGCTTACGTTTCGTGGCCACTCCATGAGGATTGGAGAGCTTAGGAGTAACCAACTTAGTCCTGGTGGAGAGAGTACGATCATCGTTGACGACAATCGACAGGAAATATTGCCAAAAATATTGTTGGCAACATCTTTGAATTAATTCATTTAAAGTATTCTCTCGCGATTTTGTAATATCAGTTCAGTGACATTTCCATTTTAATACATTCGCGCAATGACTAATTTATTAGAATTCTGGAATGCGTGACGTCGTATCCCTTTATAGTTGTCGCCGCCCTTTACGAGAGAGCCGCGAACATATTCGAAATTGTTACAATACCTTTTTTTAATTTGAAATGTTACGTTTAATCGTAACGATTTAGAATACAGTTTTTAAAACTAAATTTTAGATCGTTAAGTGTAGTATAATAATCGTTAAAACTTACTTCCGTTCCTTCTTATTCTGCTTAACCGATTTCCCAGCGTTATCATCGACATTCAAAGACGTCTTCCCATCGCATTTACGACAGCTCCTCACCTTACCGCGATTCTTGATAATCTCCACCAGTTGATTTATGAGCCGTTCATCCTG